>CAKAOH010006928.1:125969-148255 GCA_916701665.1 Sebastiscus tertius
TCTCTCTCTCTCTCTCTCTCTCTCTCTCTCTCTGCATCCCAAAATTGTGAATGTGCTGTCCTCTGAATGGATTGAATGCTCAACACACACACGCACACACACACACACTCATGCTAAAGCCCTCCTGGCAAAAGCACAACAAATAGGCCTCTAACCTCTCATGTCTCATGCTCTCACACACACACTCTCCGTGTGTGTACATGTGTGTGTGTACATGTGTGTGACTGTGTATGTGCTGTGGCCTGTCTTTGTGCATGAGTGCTCCTGTTTGCTGGAGGACAACTGGCTTGTTTATGTGCATACATCAGTGACACACACACACACACACACACACACACACACACACACACATGCACAGAGGGCCTCATTGTGTATTTCTATGTGTGTGTGTGTGTGAGTGTGTGTGTGTGTGTGTGTGTGTGCAGAGAGAGAGAGAGATTACAGGGCTATTCACTGTGTTGTGCTGGCAGGTATTCAGTGTGTGTGTGTGTGTGTGCGTGCGTGTGTTCGCCTTTGGCTGAAGCAGCGAGTTAGAAAGAGAGAGAGAGAGAGAGAGAGAGAGAAAGAGAGGAGGGGGGCAGGGAGAGAGAGAGAGAGAGGTTTGGAAAGGTGGAGGAGGAAGAGGAGGAGTGAGGAGGGAGGGGGGAAGAGGAGGGGAGGGGTCAGGCTACACAGTCTTTTCGGCAACTCCCGCCAGAGCCGCGGTTGCCATGGTGACGGGGCGAGCGGAAGCAGAGCCTCCCTCGACATATCCTATTAGGGCGAGAGAGAGAGCGAGAGAGGTAGGGAGGAGGAAGAGAGTGTGAAAGAGTTTGAAAGAGAAAGTAGAAGAAGAAGAACGATGGTGGGAGGTAGAGAGATAAAGGTGTGCAAAACAAGAGTAAGAGATATTGAATAAAGACAGGAAGCCATAACGAGGCCGCGAGAATGACCTTTGACCTTGTTGTGACACAGCGACAAACACCAGTCAACTTGTATGAACCATCCACCCCGTTTAATCGTCTCCTCTTTCTTGTCGTCACCACCTGTCCTCTTCTCAACTTACAACCACCAAACTACCAAACTGCTCCACGCTGCTCAGCGGAGGTATCTTTTAAAATAGTAATCAGATCACCACACATGTCCTCTCCTGAAGTCTCAGCTTCTTTCTCTCTGACGTAGGACTGTCAACCAGCCAAGAGTTCAGCATGGTCTCATGCTGTTGTGCTCTCATGCTGTGTGGGAGTTGTCATTGCCGCTGTATAGCCCCTTTCACACATGCACTGCAGCCCTCAAGTCATCTAGATATCATCTGGAGGAGGAGCTGTATGTGAGAACACAAATGTCCGAATAATACAGACTGGACATTAAACAGACTTTACAAAGTTTGAGTAAAGGCACGACAAACCAAGCTCACGGTCGGCCGTCGGACAGTTTGAGCCCGTCGGTGAGCGTCTGTCGACCTACTTTCTGCTGTATGTCCTGCACCGTCGGCTCTAGTCTGCCGGTGTCTGAGATTTTTCGCCCAATTCAGCATGTTGAATCAGCAGCAGAGTGAATCAGTGCACGGTAGTGAGGAAAGCAAGCCAACAAGTAAAGCCAAGAGGAAAAACACAGAAGGCTCTTCTCATTTTTCATCTTCATCATCATCTGATCATTCCAACACACGGATATTTTCACAGCGACATCTGGAATGAAGCTAAGTGGTGAGTGAGAGTGGTGTGAAAATGGTTGGCAAAACGCTGCTTTGTTTCATGTACGTATCATAACATTGGCTTGTCTGTCCACCGTCCTCGGTCTTCCTGTTTCCCTTTTTTGAATGCCGAATACAGACTACCGCCGCCTGCTGGTGTGGAGAGTTATCACATCTCACGTAGCCGCAAAACGTACGTGACAGTCGTCCGTTGGCTGTAGTCTTTGCGGTGTATTCAAATGCAACTCAAGACAAAGACGACGTCAGGTGAAGCAACAGTCGGCCTTCATCGCCGCTAATTTTTTGATGTCGGCTTGACCCAATGGCCAAATTTCTAACTGTCGGAAAGGACCGACGCCGAAATCATCAGCTAATTCAAGGAACGGCAAGAGACTCAGTTGTTTACGACAAAAATGACTAACCGGCTACGTGACCGCAGTGTTTCGCCTAAACCAAACGGACGCTACGTTCCAAATCACATAAAGTTTCTTTTTACGAAAGATGCAGCTACCCTTACAAAGTACGTACCGTTGCAAACAGTTGGGACGTACTACTTCGTCATAACATTGCACCTTTAACTTTGAACCTCTTGCTCCTACATCCGCTGTGCAGAGGATTGTGGGTCAGAACAGCCAGAACAGCATGCTGGCTTGCATACTGCAAAATGCAACCGGATGTAGTAGGACATCCTGGTATTTTTATTGCATACTGCATTTGACATATTGAGGTATGCTAAATATTTATCTGGCATACTAAATAGTACGGTAGTATGGGTCTTTCCAGAAGGTGTGGGGCCCCTCCCCTGTCTTGGAGACTCCTCCTGGCCGACCTCAGCAGGCAGTCAGCTGACATGGGAGGGTCGTTAGCTTGATTAGGCTCACCTGGGTCTTCCAGGCTATAAAAGCTGCTCCATGTGCTCACTGTCTGTCTCTACATTCCTCCAGCCACATCCACCCTGCAGCACCTTCTTTTGGTTCTGCACCTTCAACACTTTTATTTGCTGATCTACACACTTTATTGTTCATTTAAGTTATCCTTAGTTCTGGTTAAACACTCAACAGAAAAATAATCTAACTGAGAAAATAATAGGCGGAGTAATCGATCATGAAAACAACATTAGATGCGGGCCTACTGAGTGTCTTTATTTGGAAATGTATGCTTGACCGAGATTGAGGAATGAGACTCAGTTACCAGTCGAACCAGCACACATCTTTGTTGTTCATATTTCCTTTAGTCTCGTCAGTGTTAATGTTTGTTAACAGTGATGATGCAAACGAGCCAGAAAAAAAAAGTGGATTTGAGTTAACACACCAAAGGTCGCGTTAAGTGGGGACGTGAGGCGTTTAAGTGCTCGTCGGCTCCCGGCGGAGCGAATACCAGGAGGACCAGCTTCCTGGAGACTTTATCTTTGGACAGGAAACTCCACTCCCCTCTGTTCGACGCAGCCACAGAGGTGTGGTCAACACACACACACACACACACACACACCCTCTGCTTAATGATGCCTTACGCAATAGTACTCCACCCAGCCCCCACCCTCCACTAACCCAAACCACACCATGCCACAACACACACACACACACATATAAGGCTCTGACAAACCCCTCCCCCACATCGCCTCATCAGAACACACCGACATAATTCTGCTTTTTCTCTGAAATATAACGTTTTTAAAATCAGCCAATCAGGAGTTTATTTCTATCAGCGTCTGTTTGAACTCTTGTGAGGTTGAATTACAGGTCACCACTTCCTTCGCACCCAATGCTTCAGCTTGATGATACACTTTCTGTACAGTCAGTTCTTCTATTCTGCTAAATACACGGCCAACTGAGACGATCAATAAAAGTGAAGAACTGAATCGATGGAAACATGGCAAATAACCTTCAAAGCAGCATATAAATCTATTCTTCATGCCACATTTCTTATTATTTCAAATTGTTGGAATTCAAAGGGCTTTTTAGATACAGTACTACCATAAACTGATATAAACTAACAGTATATTAAGAGCAGTTTAGAGACCCCAAATTGTGCAACTGGGGTATGAAAGAACAGTGAAAACACATTTTCATTTTGTACTTTTAAAAAAAAAAAGATTTCCAAAAACTTGCAGTCGAAAATCTGAAACAAATAAATAACTGTGATAACTTTAGATTCATATTTTACTAGAAGTGTTACAGTTTTCTGTTTTTGTTGTCAGACTAAAACTATGACGACGGAGTAAAACAAAAATTTTAATCTCTAAGATTAAAGTGATAAATTACAGGAAAGAAATCACAAAAAAATTTAATATTCTCTGAGATTATTAAGTCATAAAATTGTCTGACACTCTGAACACTTGAGGTGCTATAAAAAGACATTGCATACAGTAAAATGCTTGATTTTGTGTCTGTATGTAGTCAAAGATGACCTCAAATCAAATACAAAAATCCAAGAATAAAGATATTTCTCCCACAATTTAATGGTATTTTCTTTTTCATTTATAAGGGTAACATGATTTATACTTCTTGTGAATATAATGTGTGTGTGTATATATATATATATATATATATATATATATATATATATATATATATGCATGACATGACAGTATACTGTATATAGGTGCATTAGCATCAGCTGATTACAGCTGATACAGTCGCCGTAACATGTCGTCATAGAAAAGTGAAAATGCACTTGTGGAGAGAGTGTTGTTACTTGCTGATGGATCAAAGTAAAGTTGGGCGTCGTCTGCATAATTGGGATTTTAATGTATCAATGTCATACTGGTATGTACAAATGCAAGTTGCCAAAGTAGTTCATGTCACATTTGAAACGCTTGATCACTTTTTATAACTGTAAAATAAAAACAGATAAAGTTTGTATTATGTGATCAGTTGTACTGAAACATAAATCCAGCCGTCACAGAGCCAGACGAGACCGATAATCGGTTTCTTAGTAATACTGGCGTCACTCGTAAGAGCAGATTCACAAGAAAAACCCGTCGGCTATGTTCATGGAAAGGGTCTGTTAAATGATGACTGAGCAGGTATTGCATCATGACCTTTGGTATGAGGCAACTTTGATAAGTAAAGCTTTAGAAATGTCAAGATGTAGTCAGCACAAAACAAAAACAACAGGAGCATCAGCAGACCATCTGATATAGCAATGGAAATGAATGTCAAAAAAAGGAGTAAAATGTGCCATGTTGTTAAGACATTTAAAAAAGGGATTTTAAACTTGCGGACCGCTGCAGTGAGAGCAAATCAAAATCACAGCTTTGCATCCAACTAGCAGCTGATTGGCTGACAAACAGCAGTCTCTAAATCCCTCTTTTTCCCGGATCATTTCCTGCTCTGATTCCCTCATCTTTTGTCCAGAATTAGGCCAGTTAAGTGACACCAAAACTAACCAAACTTGACGTGAAAACTCTCAATCCGCTCATGAATATGACACCAACAAAGTGGAACTGAATATGATCCTCCTTTCATCGGCTAAAATGAGTCTTAGCGGGTGAAGTTCATTTAATTTATCAGCCTCTGCAAAGGTGACACGGAGGGCTCATTTCACTGTTACAAACTATTCATTTACAATTCAATTACTTCTTAAGACTCAGCACACATAATATAGTCATGGGCTTAGCCTATAACCTCAACCACCAACACCCAATCTTAATCCAATTTTAACGGAAATGAAGACAAACCACCACAGGGGACACTGGGAACTTGACCTGACCATGTGACCTGCTGGGAGCGCACTATCTACATGATGTTGCTAAATTCTAACTGAAGAGATGCAAAGCGGAGGACGAAGAACAGCTGGTTTCCTGCCCTGCATGCGACTTCCCTCTTAACTTTACCTCCCAGAGCCAATCCCACATCCTCACACACCATCACAAAGGAAAATCAAAGTCTGGATTGGGGGGATTTCGAGGATTGTGGGTCCAATTTGACATGACGGGGACCCAAAGAGCCAAGAGTTCAAACTTCTGACCAAAACTCGCAGCTTCCAGGGAGGGAAACTGTGAAAATGTGTCATAGAGGAATCAAAATATTCTCAATTTTTAATCCAGAAAGGTTTCCAGTGGCCCCAGGACTTGTGAGGATTAGTTTCTCTGCTGCTCCAGGAGGTGAATGGAAGCAAATGTACTGCTCAAAGTGGATGAATGAACCTGAAATATTCATCTAAAACAGCTCCAGACTAATTATATATAGTTTTATATTCTATAAAGTCACTTGCAATTTAAAAATCAAAATCTACTTTTGGATAATGTCACTCTACAAAGTGTATGCTAAAGCATTAGCATGGAGCAGAGGAATAAACAATCTTTTGATTTTGATGTGTGTGTTCTCAAAACCCCAAATACTCCTTTGACCTTCTCAATTGATTGCAGCCTGTTTGCAGGAAATTTGTATGATTGACACGCAAGGTATCTAGCGTGCAATAAGAACGTCATTCTTGCTTTTGGCGTGTTATTTGTACGCCATGTAAATGCATAAGTATGCCACACTCAAAATTAGTGATAGAGACTGCCATCAGGAGACTGGTGTTCAGAACGGTGTTTTGTTTTGTAAGTTACATTAGTGACATGTTTTCCGTACTTCTGTTATGTTGTTTCCGTACAAATTTTACTTAGTTAGGTTTAGGAAAAACGTCATGGTTTGGCTTAAAATAAGTACGCAAACTACGTTTAGTAAGTAAGTAAGTTTAAGTTTAAGTAAGTTTACTAAGTAAACTGCGGCTGTTACCGTAGTTTTGTTGCGTGGCGTACAAATGACACGTGAAAAGCTTAAAATGCATCCTCATGACACGCAGAATGTAATGTTGTGCGTCTCACGCCTTCCCGTGAGATTGGGTTGCAGCTTTTGTGGCCACTGACAAAAACAAATATCTCTCCACTTGCCTGGCGTTTCCTAATGAAAACCAATGGTGGCAGCTAGCCTCAGTTAGCATCTCCTTTCTGCTGGATGTACAGAGCCAAGTGGGCCGGGAAAAAAAAACCTTGAAAGCAACACAGAGGAGGACAAAATGGATTCCTTATCTGACCGTCCACACCCTCTCCACCTCCGTCTCCACCTTCACATCGATCTCTCCATCTGCACTCTTTGCTCATCTCCTCGCCGCCAAATTGTTTCTTTTTCTCTCCCCATCTTCGCTTCCCTCTCGACAGCTTCCTCTCTTCATACCTCACCCATCCATCCTCCGCCCCATCCAAGCTGACAACACCCTTCCCTTCCTTCCTCAGTATGTAGGCCGGGTTAACGGCCGCCATGGCGTGCCTGTGACACCTTATCATTACCGCTCACGCCCTTTATTCTATACCCTCATGTGTCTCCGATTATAACAGGGTACACGGACCCACCTATAAAGCTAGAAAAGGTGTAGCAACATGCCCGTGCTGCCAGGGCGACATGCAAAGTTTTTATTACATGTGATTATATTTAATTAGCATTCAGAAAGTCTAGCCATCAATAATCATTATGTCCTTAATCACAATGAAAAACAGCAACCAGCCAGCACACACAACACTCGTAAAAATGAGTTAGTCTCTTCTAATAGCCACGAGGGCGGCCCGGTAACCATGCATCTCCATCACTAAGTACATCTTTAATGTGGTAGACAAGAAGTAGACCAAATAATGTCAACACCTAATGATAGATCATATAAATTCCCAAAGGTATAATCCACAATTAAAATGTAGACAAAGGAGTTAAATATTCAGGACAAAAGGGCTGGAAACTCCCTTCATCATCACAGTGACTGGCAGGTCTCTTCATTCAGGACAAACCCAGAACAACAACTAGTTATGAATAGTTTCTGGTGCCGTTTAGGGTTTGTTTACATCAGTAATTATTCTAAACACAGCAGCTAAAACGCTATGATCACTGTGTCTGCCAAATAAATGTAATGTAATGTAAAAGACATATGGGATTTCTGGCTCCAAACATTGCTGAACGATTAGAGTCCAAAATGCAGCTGCAAATACTGCACATTACTCCTTCAAATCTATCTGGAAAATCACGACTACATGTGCCAAACACAGACTGAAACTATAACCAGTTAAGATACGACGGACATACAGTAGTAAATTACAGTATAGAGGCGGTTGACTAACACTTAAGGTCAATAAGTTCATGTAGAAGTGGGGCGATAACTTCAAAGTCTTTTGCTATGATGTGTTTTATTTTGTGATTTAAAGGCTTGGACTGCACTTTGTCGTGTTTATCTCAACGTATCCTCCGTATGATATCTCACAAAAAGTTATTCCTCATTTTTCGCACGTCTTCCTACCAATGTCCACCAACACGTGACACGTGAACATGTCAATTCCCGCTCGTTACATGCTTACAGTTCTTTTGAAAATAAACTTCCGTCTTCAATTTGGTTTGGGTTAAAATATCCATGGAAGTGGGGTTACTTAATTATGGAAGTTACGTGACAAAGAAATCAACGTTGAATTCACACGGGACATGAACAGCAGCCTCCTGGGCAAAAGTCTGGTGTTTTTTGACTCACCCATCCACCCTGACCTCCTCACCTCCTCCTCACTACGCAACGTTTGTCCCTCTTTATTCTTCCTGGTTCACGATTACGTGGGTTACATGCAAATTGATTTTGTGGCATATATAAACAAATTACAGTGCATTACTTTCCGTAGGTATAGCCTGTCTTATTTACACTACCCAGATCCTCTGAGACATGTAAATCTGAGAGAGTAAAAAAGTCATATGTAAAATAAAAAAAGAGAAGTCGACTGAAAGGCACGGCACTACAGGAAAAAGATAAAGCTCTGCGCTCCAAATTAGCTTCATCTACTACCCGACATTCAGACTGAAGCAGTTTAATCTTGAAAAATAAAACCACTGGGGCATTAAAGGCGACATGGTGCAGGGTAACCCTAACAGGAGTTTCTCTTTAAGAGGAGGTTTTCTCCTCAAAATGATTCACACAGTCTCTTGTCAGGGCGCTTTGGTGCTGCTGTGACCTCTGACCCCTTCATTGGAGCTTGCTCTGCCGATACTCTCCCCGAAAGTCACTCAGGATTAAAACAAACTAAAAGGTCAACTTTGCAAATGCAGAACCACAAATGTCAACACGCTGTGAGAGCAATTAAATGTGTTTTATGATTTTCTACATCTTTTCATCCATCCATCGGGACGGCCTGCGCTCACGACTCCCTTTACTTTCCCGACATCACGTCGACAAGAGCGGAAAGACTCCTCAACATCTTTACACACGCTGTTCCATGGAGTCCATATAGGGGGGTTCAATGTTTTGCTCAAAGGCTCTCCAGCAGCATTTACTGAGGACAATGAGGGGGTTCCTCATTCACTTTCCCTTTCCAGAGATTTCCTCCTGGTCTGCTGACCCTGCTGTCAGAGGCCAGCCGCTGACGCTACCATTGTTCAAACATGAAAATCATAAAGGATCAATCATTTATCAAGCACAAATTCCAAACATGCTTTTGTTTTAGCTCCTCAGATCTGTTTCATTTCCTCTCTTGGAAACTGACAGACTAACAAAACTGTGTTATTCTTACAGATTATATGAACCATTGATTAGTTAATGGGGGAAAACAGCTCACCAATTAACTGAATGCTTTTCTTTCTGATATGAAAACAACTCAGCAAACAAGTCAAGTCAAGAAGTCTCCTTCCTGTTTCCTTTTTTGAATGATGAATACAGACACCCGCAGCTTTTTGGCCAAGATGAAAGCGGCGTGAGGCGACGCGACAGACGTCCTTCTAGTTCTTTGATGTCGGTTTGGTGTGTCTGGGGATGGGCACATTTGTTTTTCTTCCAAATAGGTTTGGCTACTCTGGAGGTTTGTTTACAGTCTGATCGTCTGACCTGTTTATTGCGTTTAGCCTTTGGCAATCTTGTCGTGTTCCCAGATCTCCGCAATTAAGGTTAGCAAGTACGCTGTTATTATTACAGAAAGGTACGTTGGCCACAACTATGAAAATAGCTATTATAATTGAGAGATTGGTGTGAAACTGAGGCCGTGGTTCTGATTTGACTTCCTTAAGTTGGAAGAGAAGTTAGAGTCGTATCGTTTGACAAATGAATATTGGGTTAATCACATCAATAGAGTGAACTTAACGTGATCAGACACACCTGATGGTGATCCTCCAGCCTCCTCTAATCAATCAACCAATCACCTCCACCCACTCTCCCCCTTCCTCACCGTGCACTCCATCTCCTCCGGCTCTGGTTTGATCTGTACAGACGGCATGACTGTCTCCTCCTCTTCCTCCTCCTTCGTCTTCACAGACTGTGTCGCCACTTCCTCTCGCTCCTCCTCGCCTGCTTCCTCTTTCTCCTGCTTCTCCTGCGGCGGCCGAGGCCTGGTCGCCGGCTCCTCCTCCTCCTCCTCCTTCTCCTCCTCTTCCCGGGCTCCCGGCGGCGGTGGCGATGACGACGGCGGCGGCGGTTGCTGCTGTTGCTGCTGGGTCAGGGTGCTCTGCTTGGCCGGGCTCCTCTGCTTCTTCTGGGCGCCGACGGCACTCTTCTTCTGCTTAGGAGTCGACTGGCACTGAGGAGGAAGAGGAGAAGAGACAGAAGGTGAGAGGCATCTATGACAAGCAGAGGAAGAAGGTAGGGAAGGAGAGGAAAGGGGGCTGAGGAGGTGATAGTTGAGGAGGGGGGGCGGGGGTGGGGAGAAATGGCAGAGAAAAACAGGGGAGGGAAGGGAAGGGTGAGAACAATGTAAAAAAAGAAAAAAAGCCAAAACTTCCAGGCCAGGGGGAGAGGGTGAAAGGAGGGGATTTGCTAAAGGATTTGAAGAAGGAATGAGGAGTAAAGTGAGAGAGAGAAGGAAGCATGAGAAGAGGAAGGGAAATGTGAAAAGGGAGGAGAAGAGATAAGAGGGGAGGAAGACAGGAAGACAGGTAGGAAAGGAAGTGAGACAGGAAATGGCATGCTAGAGTTTGGAGGAGGAGGAGGAGGAGGAGGGGGGAAGCATGGCTCCAAGCATTACCTCTGCTCTAAAAGCTGGCTAAAGAAAACCTCTTCTCAAAAATCTGCCAGAAGAGGGGGGTAACAACACACAACCACACACACATATACACTCACACACCCTGCTTAAAAAGAGATAGAAAATGAAAGGCAAAGAGAGAGAGATAGAGAGAGAGAGGAGGCAGAGAGACAAAGGCCTAATCCTGAGGCTGCCAGTGAGGGAATGAGAGCGAAAGAGAAATAACAGAGAGAGTAGGGAGGAGTAGCCGTGGACTGACCCCTCCCTCCCTTTCAGAGCAGGCAGGCGGACACACCCTTTTCTGGAAGCCGAGCGAGAGACACAGAAACAGAGAGAGAGAGAGCGAGAGAGAGAGAGAGAGGTGTGGGGAGTGCCGAGGCAGAGGGACTCGACACACACACACACACTTCTAGCAATGCACACACCCCTTCTTCTTCTTCTCTGTCTCCATTTTCTCTCCATGTCCACTTCTTCCTTTCTCTGACATCTAAGTGTGCTACCACTCTATCAGAGTATTACTCTGATACTCTACTACACTCCTACAAATAAAACTAGATGTGCGTGAACAATGTCGAATGTTTCTAAAGATGTAAATCCTCTAGAGCCGTCCTGGACTAAAGACATTCTTCGATTAGTCGACTAACACTCAAGAGTTCCTCCGCTTTAACTCTTGTGTTTCAACGTATCCTTATCCAAGGTTTCGTAGGATATCTTACAAAAAGTTATTCTTTATGTTTCGTGCGTTTTCCTACGAATGTCCAGCATCAATTTCTGCTCCGGTCTTTTCAAAATAAACTTCACACGTCTTCACAGGAAACACCTTTCTTAGGTTTAGGCAACAAAACTACTTGGTTAGGTTTAGGGAAAGATTGTGGTTTGGCTTAAAATAACAGTGTTACATGACAAATAAATCAACACTGACTTCTAGTTTCACACATGGGACATGAACAGCGGTCTCCTGGGTGAAAGTCTGGTGGGTTTTCTTTATCTACCTATCCACACCGACCTCCTCCCTCACTCTTTATACTTCCTGGTTCACGATTCATTTTGTGGGATATATACTTCCTTATGGTGCATTACTTTTTGTAGGTATAGCTCTGAACGGTGTATGAGAACAGCCTGACCAGAGATGTGCTCATAAGTTTCATGGAAATGAGTCAAAAATATAAAAAACAACTAATCGACTTGTGAAATCTTAGGCGACTAAGACCGAAACAACAAAGAGTGGGTGGTACTAAATCATCTACTTGAGGGTTTCCACTGAATGCCAGCATGGTTCTGTGCCGATACCAAAACAATGCATACATTACTTTGATCTACAAATGCTTTTTTCCATTTAACAAAACAAGTCAAAGTTCCCAAAAATAGACCTGAATCGAAAAATTGCCAGTATGATGATCTAAATCAGAGAAGAAGAATATGTAAAGGGGAGAATGAATCACAGAGAGCTTCTTGGAGATCGCAAAAATGACAAATGATTAAGCAATTATTGAAATTACGGTCAACCACTTGATTAATTGACGAATCAAAGTGATTTAAAGCCGCAGAATTAGTTTCATCATGTTGTAATATCAGTCTTCCGACCATATTGTCTTAATTGCGAGACAATTTTAATGCGATATTAAATCAAATCTATATTTTTCCCTGCAGACGGACTGAGTCAGCGGACCCACCACCGGGTCGTGTCCCACGGTTTGAACACTGCTGACCTTCACTAGTGGAAGTTGTATAAGAGGATGACTTCCCTTCCGATGTTTCTCTCTTCCTCTTTAAGCTCAGCTGTTGCTGATGTGAATGCGGTTACAGACGGCTGTTACAGAGGAATTTCTTTTGTTTTTTTGAGTTGTGGTTTTAAAATCTGTGAGATCAACACGTCCACACTTGGCCTTGAATGTGAAACTTCTTGTCGGGTCGCCCAATTATGTGGCTCTGTTCACACTAAAGTATCGTCCGTCACACTCACCGATCCAGCATGGCTTGATTTTAATCATCGTGTGGCAGCAAGTTTCAGACAGGAAGTGATGGTGAAATGGCTTCACACCTTTCTCACAGAAAGACAGACGCTCAGATACAGAAAGAAGTTCATACTTCCTGTCTGTAACGACAATCATTGGAAGATAAAAAGTTCAGCATTCAGTAATAAAACGTTTTTAGTCTTTAAAAGATAGTTACTGTATTCTACACTAATTGTACTTACTGTCCTGTAAACTTCAATCCAGTGCTGAGACAAATTCAGGCCAGTCTTAAAAAACCTGACTTTCCTGCAGTGAGGTTTTAATCCGTTCTTTAGTTGAGTTTAGTGTGTTTAGTTGAGCCGGTTACTGCAGACAGACTGTTGCAGGCCGACATGTGACCCAGCTCCAGTGGATTCCACTGTGAGGTGTGGCCTCAGCCAATCAGTCTGGGTGTGGCTGCGAGCACTACCCCTCCCTCCCACACGCACACGCACACACACATAGAGAGAGAGAGAGGACACACACACACACACACACACAGAAAGAGAGAGAGAGAGAGGACACACACTGGTCTCTCAGTCCCATTGTGATGGGACAGAGCCCCCTCTGTGTCTCTAAACAAAGGTAAAGGCCACACCTTCCCCCCCCCACACACACACACACAGCCACGCTCTGAAATTACACCAAACGGCCTCCATGAAACATTTCAGAGTATCTTCATACTTTCTATTTCTTAATCCAAAATGTGTCCAAACAGACCCTGTAACACCGCTGAGTTTAAGAGCACATGGATTTCTTTACATCAGGTTTTGCAGCGCTGCCTTTTCAACAATCACAGAAGAAATCCATGTGGTTTCTACACCAACAGCAGCAGGAAATGGACCACAATGCACTGCAGCTAAAAGATTTTGGGTGTGTCATCATAAGCGACTTTGGGCTTGTTTTCCGGAAATGTTGCTTCTGAATATTTGTAGTCGCAGGTTGCAGTTTTTGGGGGCTTGTTTCTAAAGTGTAGTTTAGTGATTTGGGCTCCTGTCTCTCTCCTCTATACCGGTCTAGATTGTCCTGTTGCAGGATCCATACACAACCCCCGCAACCGCCACCACTCAGTGTGTTGTAGTGAGACAAATCTTCACGGGGTTGATGGAGTTTAGCTAACAATGCCAGGTACTAAGTTGGCGAAATATGGCAAAAAAGTGCAACAAAGACTGGGAAAAGGAGAATGGATTTAGAGATTGGATCTGCCCTCATGTGGGGGACAATTCAAAGGTGGTTTGGCGGTTTTGTAAACAGGATATACGAGCACATCATGCCGATCTAGTTAGGCGAGAAAGAACAGGAAAAATGTAAAGTTACAAGCTAAAAATGAAATGAAATGTTCAACTTCTTTAAGTTTAGTTCAAAAGAAAAAAGTTACAAGCTAAAAATGGATGCAAAAAAATAAATGAAACGTTCAACTTCTTTAAGTTTTATGGATGCAACAATGCAATGCATGCAATCCACAATGAATCCATACATAAATATGAAGTGATCAAGTGGCCGCTTGTCTCTCTCATGTTGTGGTACAGTAGGTACGTAAGGTCGCTTGTTTTGGGCTTTTTCGTGGGGGGAGAGTTGCTTCCTTTGGCTCATTTCTACGGACCTGGTTGCTTGTTTCTCTCGCCAGATCTGGCAACACTGACTGCAGCTGCTCTTAGTATTCACACACCTCGAACCCGGCTGGAGGAGAAAACACACAATATCTGGAAGCCTCCTAATGTTCTAAGAACGGGTTTCTATCAGGGGTTTCACAGAACATTGCATCGGTCAGCTGTGGTTTTTAGCACTGTGCCGTAGTAAAGCCGTGGCAATGCCTCCTGCAAGAAAGCAGTCTCGTTGTTACTGCAGTCAAACAGAGGCTGCGTTCCAAAACACATACTTTTTACTTTTAGTACATACTGCAGCTGCCCTTACAAAGTACATACTGTACATACAACTGGGACACAGCGTAGTCATAAACAATGAACTGTAACCCTCTTGCTCGTATATCCGTCGCATCAGGCTGTCATCAGTCCGCGCTTTTTTGGTAGCTCAGTCGATGTGACGTATCTTCTACGAGGATTGTGGGTCAGAATACCCAGAAAAGCAAACTACATAATGCAACGGAAGGTAGTCGGACATCCTGGTATTTTTGGCTTACTGCATTTGACATATTGAGGTATACTAAAATATTTTTCTGGCATACTTAATAGTACGACAATATGCATATTAGAACGCACTGTTTGATTCATTTTTATACTTGTATGTGTTGATTTCCTGCCGGCACTTTGTCACTTTGGATAAAAGTGTCAGCTAAACAAATGTAATGTATAACCAACTTCCTGTGTAGTTGTATATAGAGTTAAGAAGATGACACATGCAGGAAACAGGAAGTTATGCAACCCCCTACATGTAAATGATGTCTGCATGAAAGATGAAAGATGTTCAAGAGTTAACGTTAATTAAACATCCAGAATCTGAAAGGTCCTCCGATAAATGTCTTCCAATATTGTTACAGTGAATTTATGACTTGTTCTTTTCTGTTCAGTTTTTCGGGGGTTTGTTCCCCGTTCCCCTCGGCCAGCCTCGTTATCACTTCTTCTCTTCTGTAACTGACCACTTTTTTCATGTGAAACCTGCCCATTCACTTCTGTGGAGGTATAACATGAATATAAATGGCTCCCACCTCAACAATCAAACCATCCTGAATGAAATCAGAACGTCCTCGTCACCTTCTTCTAATCCCTCATCAAGTTGTAAATTGACCCGACAGAGAAAATGCAAACTATTGTTGGTCTCAGGATGGAAACTCAGGAGCTGCTTCAGCTCACCTCACTGAGCCAAATCACATTCTCAGTCTTCCGCGTTTTCTCATCGCCAAGATTTTGGGGGAGAATTTCCGATGATACGAAGCACCTCTTCTAGTTGCGAAAGCATCATTGTTAACATTTTTAGGTGAGTGTCAGACAGTCTTGAGGAGGGAGGATTTGTTTTTGTCTGCTGGAAAGAGCTGAAGGACGGCACAGCTGAAGGGCAAAACTCCAGCAGCGGCTTTAAGGAAACATTTCTACGCCGTCACAATCAAATTATCTCACACAAATCTTCATATGCAGCAACAATAAAAACAGAATATCTGATATTTTCTCTACAACGCAAGGCCTTAAATTCTGCGTACTTATGTTTTATAACTCGTGAGTATCTTATTTCCAAAGTCCAAAGTAAATCTGTTGAAAAGGTTTTGGATTGGAGGAGCAGAGTGCTGCAGCCAGACCTGGATCCAATGGGATTTGCAAATAATTCCTTGTTTAAACCTAATGTGGAGCTAAAGCTAGGTGGAGTTCAGACAGAGCCACGTAAGCAGTAAATCACAGAAAAAAATAAAACACACTCAATTTTTTAAGTCGTCTGAACTTTGTGTAGCTGTGCTGCAGCGTAACAAACCACACCCATTCATCCTACCACCCCGAACACAACCGAGCAAACACGGAGAATCTTTGGCAAATCCCACTTGATCCACATCTGCTGGTAGACGAGGCAGTCAAGGGGAAGGACCGTGTGTGTGTGTGCGTGTGTGTGTGTGCGCGTGCGTGCGTGCGTGTGTGCGTGGTGTGCGTGTGTGTGTGTGTGTGTGTGTGTGTGTGTGGAGAAAGCAGCACTAATGAGTAATGATAGTGGGAGACTGAGTGAGAGTGCATGTTGTGTGTGTGTGTAAATGAGGAGTGACAAGAGTATGTGTGTGTGTGTGTGTGTGTGTGTGTGCGTGTGTGAGAGAGTGAGGGGGGGGTCTCACTGTGGAGTTCCAGGAATAAAAAAGGGTGGGGTGGGTGTGACCCTGTCAGCCTCTGATCCCACCACAGGAAGTCAGGGTGGGGGTAGAGGGGGACGAGTAGGACTTGAAGACGGACAGAGAGACAGAGAGAGGACCTCTTCGCTGAAACCGTGTCAATGCTGAGTCGAGGAAAGGGCGAAACCTTTCTATGACCCCACCCATAATTTATTCAAAAGCTGAATTACAACCTGATCAGATGAGGTTAGTTCTCTAGCAGCCACAGTGAACTATTACTTTGCTTCCAAGTTCCAATAGAGTGTAAACTAGTCGCCTGTTTTGGATGGAAAGTACAGCTGAAACTCTGAAGGTGTATTACTGCCATAGACTGTATATAAGAAGTGGACGTAGTCACCTTGACGTCACCCGTTGACTCAGAAAATCGGATGAACCTCACCAACCCCAACCTCAACATCCAAGACGGAGAGCATCAACAGCAAAGAAGCTGCAGCAAATACTGTTTATTAGCACTTCTAGTCTTATTTGTGTCTCGTTAAATCAGTCATACGCACACAGTATACTGTCTGACTTCTATCTGTGGACATGTGTGCTACGGTGTTTGTATGCACAAAATACCAGCTTGTGAAAACAACAATAGCTTTAACCTGGCTGGAGCAAACCTCATTAAGTGTTCCGACTGGTTGTACCGGAACGCGGTCAACTCGGGTGTGACGTCATTCCCAGTTCCAACCCCCGATTTCCGAGGTAAATGAAACACTGAATAAAACATTTTTAGGCGACCAAAAGGTTAGAATTAACTTTCATGAACTGAAAATACACTGTGAAAGGGTTAAAGTTGTAAGACGAAAACACGGACAACTCCCAGACCGGACAATGCCGTGGTAACGACCTGTCAATCACAAGGTAGTCCCGCCTTAAAGCATCCCCTGCTTTATGGTCTATTTGACTCTAAATGGGACCATAATTTACTAAATGGACATCATGCTGTATTGAAGAAGACTTGAAACTAGAGATTGAGACCATAAACTCATGTTTACAGTGTTATTCAGCTTCACTTCTCAGACCGCAGGTCGCCACCTGGTTCACTGACTGCGATGCGTATTTTAGACCTGGTTCGAATGCATAGAAACACTCCCACTAGTGTACGTGAACATCTTTTGTATGTGATTGTTTTGGTAGCTGTTTGCCGATTGATTATACTTAAATATTGGGTATGTTTCTGTCTGATTTTAGTCGTTGATCAACAGAATTAACAGTTTTGATAACGCGTTAAACGTCATTTATCGAGCAAAATGACATTAACATTCGTTAGTTCCAGCTTCTGTTATGAGAGGAGTTGCTGCTTTTCTCTCTTTTATAGCGTTGTTAATAGAATAAGGTTGGATGTTTGGACTGTTGTGGTGATAATTTGTTCACAACTTTTGATATCTAATAATGGAAAGACAAAATATCAGTGAAATTAGTTGCATAAATGAGGACTAGATGTGTCATTCTGCTGCCGTCCACTAGAGGATCTGTCTCCGGGCTTCAAACAGGCCAATCTCAACATTTTTAAAAATCTATTTTTAACCGGCGAAGGCTGACTGAGCGTGAACTGAACACTCTGCTTCATCCTCATACGGTCCCACACATTCACACCCGCTCAGAACAACCAGTCTGTTACTGCCGGGCCGTAGGGAGCCGAGCAGAGCGGAGGAGTCGTGTCTTGTCTGGATTTGTCATTCACTTTGGTCTGGGATTCAAACGCTGTCACTGAAACAATGAATGGGATTTAAGACAGTACGTTTAAATCATCTACTAGCTAAAGCGGTTTAACAGAAACATTTAAATATCTTTTGATTGGTCATTTTTCTGATGTGGGACCGCAAAAGATGGAGACCTGACAGGAGAGGTACTGGATGCACTTGCTGCAAAGAATGACAGCTTCCCAAACATTCAGACATAAAGGAATACACTAATAAAAATAAAGGTGTGATCATCTCTCCCTCTCACCTGCGGCTCTGTGATTTAATGTCGTTTTTACACAGACAGAATGACAACACATGTATTGTGCAATCAGATGTGTGATCACACAGACAGCTGGAAGCAACACAAAGTTGGATTCTGGCAATTGCTGCTTCACTAAAATACAAGACTGCGTTTTCTAATTGTGTCTTATTTGGAGAGCGTTTTATATTCTCAGTAGCACAAGGCCAAAATAGAAAGAACTCCATGTGAGTAGGATGTCGTTTAACTTTATTTGGACCAAAACAAGAACACTGAATTACAAAGTTTTACATTTCATGTAAACATTTGTGACGTGTTTTTAGTGACGTCTGTTTATTTTTAGTGCAACCGTGATGTTTTTCCGAGACCTAACTAAGTGGATTTGTTGCCTAAACCTAACTACGACCATTTCACATTAACAACGTGGCGTTAAATGGCACGTGAAAAGCCTAAAATGCGTTGTCATGACACACAGAAATGATGTGCTATTTACACGCCTTCCCATGAGATCGGGTGGGGAAGACAGATCGGGATGACGTCTTTTTGCTGCAACTTGGAACATGGGTTTTAAAAGTCCCTCATTTACCTTCACCAAAAGGGAACTGATCAGCAGACACAATCCAGTTACTTTGCAGAGTCTCAGCCCGTTAAACCTCTGTTCTGTCCCTCTCTGTGATCACATATACTGTGTTTTAATAAAGCCAAATTCATCATTTTGTTGTTCTCATTCTCGGAAATGAAACAAGCATCAAATAGTGATTTAATAGCCTCTCATTAATACTAAAATCATTCATTTTCTGATCCCGCCGTTGTCCGACAATATCAAGATACGTAAGTGAGCGCTGTGCTAATTGATCGGCTACACTGACATTTAAAATGAGACGTCAAAAGAAAGTTACAGGTGACTTTTGTGTTTTGCAAAATCTCTTAAAATGTTCCTGAAGCACCGAGTCGGGGATTTAAGATGCATCCACTCTGGAGACCATTTTTTAAAAAGTTCAGTTTTAAGGTGACAGAAATGCTGCAGGTTGTTTATTTAACTGGCTTACTGTAGACGTGTTTTTAAGACCTTTACACACCGGAGGCATGACGGATAAACAACACGAAAATGCAAAATACTCACCTACGAATATTAAAGGTAAGAACAGAAGGAGTGGATCTGGTCTGCGCTGCTTTTGTCAAGGTTGAAAGGATTAATAAAGTTTGCTGTCTTGGTTCAGACTACGGAGCCTCTGTGTTGTTGTTTCATAACAATGTCCACACAACAACGTGATCGGTTGATGACTTTATAAATTACGCTGCTATTTCGCTGCATCATATTCACCAACCCCCCTCGGTGTGTAAAGACCTGACTTCTGAAATATTGTGACATTTTATTTGACTATTTTCTGACAGACATTTCTAAACATTTACCCCAGGACTCAGTGGGGAAATAAAAACTCTTGCTGAGCTTATTTTTTACAGCGCCTGTGAGAGAGAGGGTGGGACAGAGACACTATCTGGGTCAGTGCTGCCTCTCTCCAACACCCCCGGCCCTGTGTGTGTGTGTGTGTGTGTGTGTGTGTGTGTGTGTGTGTGTGTGTGTGTGTGTGTGTGTGTGTGTGTGTGTGTGTGTGTGTGTGTGTGTGTTTTGGGCGGGGGGGAGGGTGGGTTGCCCCAGTCAGCCACACTCTGTTCATGCCATCACAGGGTCCACACACACATGCACATATGTACACGGTTCACGTCTGGTTATGCCCACACCCATGAACGAACACGCAGCACTTTCCCAGAGCAGCTCCAAAAAGACCTATCAAAGGAAAACACACACACATATAAATGTGCTTCTGTCTAAACCCGACTCCTGTTAGACTCAGAGTGTCCTTTAATAGTATTGTTATTTAACTATGCAGCAGCTTCAGTTTGGGGTTCACTGTCATTTGATGTAACTGATGACAATCAGCACCAGAAGAGAAATAACAGAAATAATGTCCGCCTGCTCATACCGCCGAGGGTTCAACCTCAGTTCATAGCGGCGTCTGAAATCCTCCCGACACGCTGTCGATAGCATTCAGATATAAAACGGTAATTTGTCAGAGCGGTGGATGCAAAAGCAGACGAGGCTCCGGTGCAGTCGTAGTGGGAGGTTATGCATCTTTATTGATTTTATGGCATCTTTGGGATTATTTGGACACGTTTCAGTAATAAAGGGACAAAGACGAGGTGCGGCCGGAGTCCCGGGTTGGTTACAGATTGACCAATGATGGGAGCGTTAGCATAAAAAGGTTTCCAAGGCAGGATGTTGACACTTTGGTGGTGGTGGTGGTGGTCAAAGATGGCACCCCATTAATTCCAAATATAAAGCTTGAGGCTGCAGCGATTTGGGTTTTCAGCACACATCAATGGCACAGAAATAATCCAATGATATGGCTTTTTGTGATTTTTAAAGTGGACATTTCCTGCTTCTATTGGAAGGAGCGCTGTAGCCGTCAACCTCAGCTGCCGCTGTGTTTACATCGGAGGCAATGGAGGCGGCGGAATCAACCGCTCGCCATCTAAAGGCACCTCTAGATGCACTAAAACATTTCTTGCTGACAAACTCTACTGGAGCTGCCAGAGATATCTGAATATGATATCACATTGTTTGTGTTTTGGGGAAAACAAAAAATACCCCAAACACCTGAGGACAGTCGTCCATTTACAGACAAGACTAGTTCAAGAGTTCGCATACTAATATACCATTCATACTAGTCATAGTAAGTACGTAAAGTGGAGTATGTAGTGCGTTCACACGGCATAGTATGTTCATTTGTGTACGTGAGAAAGGCCTGCATGTTTGCAAGAATTTCTGAGTATGAGACATGAGCTTACTGCACACACTCAGAGACTTGAGACCGGACGTCAATGATGTGAGATTTAATATGTTTTAATGCGAGAAAGTAACCGTTTAGATTCCCATTATGTGGTCAGTTTATCCAAATAACACGTTTGGAAATTTGCCGCGATCGTTTTCGGAGATGTGACGGAGCTGCTGGCACCGGGGTGCCTTGAGACCGGTCCGGCCGTCAGACTTGTATGACTTTGAGCCAGGCTAAAAGCTGTTAATATTAAGTATTAATATGTAAGAAAGTAACCGTTTAGATTCCCAACATGTGGTCAATTTGTGGCCATTGCTTGATCATACTTCAATGTGAATAATAATCCATTTAGCAGGCAGTATGCAGTATGTTAGTATGCAGTTTGGAACACAGCCTGTGACTTGAGTGAGTCCTGTCCGCATCAAACATCGGTGATATCTGTGACACTTCGCCGGTTGGTGAAAATGGCCAATGACATTTATTACCTGTACTCTACCTGAGAGTTTTACCTTTAAGTCATTTTATAACGGCAATGAAATACAGGACCGAAGAGAAGAGAGGAGAGGAGAGGAGAAGGAGGAGCAGATAAGTTGGGAGAGGGCAGGGAGGTCAGTTCCCATTGGTTTCCAGTTGAGGGTCCAAACATTGCACAACTCCTGTAACTGGAGTCCCTCTCTCTCTCACACACACACACATACACACACACACACACACACACACACTCATGCCCCTCCCCTCGCAGCCTCGGCCCTGAGAAGCGAGAGGACCCCCTCTCAGGGAAGGACGCTTCGAAGCAAAATGAAGGAAAAGTCAAAGTGTGTGTTCGTACATATGGCGTGTGAGAGATTAGGGTCAGAAGCTTTTGGCCTGCACAGCCTTTATATAGACAAATTCACACATGCACGACTACACACACACACACACACACACACACACACACACACACACACACACACACACACACACACACACACACACACACACACAACCCTCTCTCTCTGCCCACCTCCCCTCTCTCTCATTTTTCTGCCTCCTCTTGACCTCCCTTACTTTCTGTTGCTCTCTCTGTGTGTGTGTG
>CAKAOH010006932.1:0-10544 GCA_916701665.1 Sebastiscus tertius
TCTCCTGTGTTCTATTCTTAATCTAGTCACTATTACCTCCTCTTTTCTATTTCCTTTTTTCTCTCACAATACCCACTCTACTTAGAATTGAATGTAAATGTCTTCCCCTTATCTCTTGATCCCAGTGTTGTTGCCACTCTTGTTGATTGTTTTCCCATACAATGTCTTTTCCCTCTGACTTTAATACAGATGTCTGTGTTTTCTTTTTAACAACTTGTTTGGCTAGTTTGTCCACTTTCTCATTACCCAGAATGCCCATATGAGCAGGATCCCAAATGAATGGGACTTCAGTGCCTTGTTTTATTACTCTTGAATGTGTTGCCATTATTTCGAATAGATGCACCTGATTTAAGACTGAACAGAGCAGAGACTGAGTCACTACAGACTAGAACTTTGTTTAGTTTAATTTGTTCAATCAATTCTAAAGTCATCAAAATGGTTTACAACTCAACAGTGTAGCCTACACACTTAAGAAATTTGTTTAAACTCTGTGGCAAGGAACTGCAACTACAGAACCTGTGTTTCCTGTTATTGCATCTTTTGATCCACTGGTAAAAACCTGCATATAGTCTGTACATTTACATTCCCTATAACTATAAAACTTAGTTATAGCTGTTCTCTCCGTGAACACAGAGACACTCCTGTCTCAGCTTGCAGGGCACTCTCAGGTCAAGTTCTTACTGATCCTATTTATGATCTAAGAGCCTGTGCCAGGATCACATCTAATCCTCCATCTATTTTGATGCAGATCCATAAACTACACACTCATAATAATCTAACCTTGAACTAATTAGAGCTGCATATATATTTCAAGGATGCAATATCGGCTCCCCTCCTACCCTACAAGGCATCTCATCATACAATTTTTTTTTTACACTTATGCACAATATTTAATGTTATATTTTAAAGGTATTCTCTCCATGATAATTTCTCCCTCTTTTCCACAAAGGCCCATCATCTGCAAATAACAATATTCTCTTGTCTGATGATACATTTTCATGATGATACATTTTCCATACGACAGATGAGCTCCTCTGTTAGCAGACTTGTTGTTAATATTTAAATTTTAGGGAGATATACTGTTTCTCAGGTGAGTTTTATGCCTGTGTTTTCAATGTAGTGCAGCAGAAACCATTTGGTATTATATACACAATGTGTGCACATATTTAACCACAAAGGGGCAGCAAAGCATCTCATATAAAACGTTATAAGTCCTCCTTCCCTTCGTCATAATAATTCTGCTAAAACCTGTTTGTTGGCATCTTTATAATTACATTAAAAGCATTTAATCAGCTAGTAAATGTGATGTATTTAATCCCGCAAAATAAAGCAATTTAAATCCGTCCCTCCTCAACCTGCAACGGTAAAAAGCATTTTACATTTGAATGTGTCAATAATTATAATCCAGTAGTATAATAGTATATGAATGGGGTCCTTCTGTATAGTGAGTACATATTAGGGTCATTCAATATCATAAACAAAGAATAGATCTTTTTCACAAGCAGATAATTTGACCTGTGACAGTAGAGAAATCACAGGTCTTAGTGATAACATTAACGATGGGTTCATTCTATTCAGGCATCCCATCATATGTGAGCCAGCTTTCACAATAATACCAGAGCGTGCTTAATGGATTTCCGCCATCATTGATTTTATTATTTACATCTGTGCTTTTCCTACTGTGACGTATCAAATTGTCTTCTGTGAAATGTAGTTTTCAATCATTTCATCTCTGCTGTGTAGTGATTTTAGATATGCAGAGACTATACAGGCATCATAAATCAGATGAGGCCAATAACATCCAGGTGAAACCCACACGACCCAGGTGGGACTTGAACCCACAATCCCCAGCTCCGGAGGCTGGTGCCTTATCCATTAGGCCACTGAGCCACAATAGCATAAGTCTGCCCTTTTAGATTTAAAGACAACCTATTATGCTTATTTTCAGGTGCATACTTGTATTTTAGGTTTCTACAAGAACATGTTTACATGATTTGATATTCAAAAAACGCTTTACTTTTCTCATACCAGCAGTGCTGCAGCACCACTTTAACTCTCTGTATGAAACGCTCTGTTTGAGCCCCCCCCCCATCTCAAAAAGCCCAGTCTGCTCTGATTGGTCAGCTGGCCCACTCTGTTGTGATTGGTCAACTGAACCAAACTCTTTGGACCCCGGTCCAACTCTGCTCGTACTAGCTTTGTTTGAGGGCGCGCCAAACATAACCGTTTTGCAAATGTGTTACTTGGTGACATCACCATGTTACAGAAGAAAAGGCGGGACTTCAAGCAACCCATTTCAGGCAGTTCAGGATCAGTGTTTCTATGGGGGACAGTAACTCCCTTTGTAACTTTGCAGACCTTTTACTAAATGTTCTGAAAGAAATCCTACACCAACAGGAAAGAAATTTCCCTGCTGACCACTGACTTCCCATTTGAAGCCTTTTTAAAGAAAGAGGGTCAACCAAACATGGTCAATGAATGTCCCGGCCCACGCACTCTGTGGGTCACGATTTATTGAGGCAGTCAACATAATATACTGTAGCACGTATAAGGGGAATGATTTAGACTCCAAAGCTTTGTCAAGCTGTTAATCATTCTGCAAGCAGGGATTTCTCAATCAATACCACATTCCTCAGGGCCCCACAATATCTGAACTTTGAACTTTGAATGAATTCTATCAATGAAACACCTTTACTTAGTCTCTCTTTATAGATACATAGAACAGGATCCTGTGAAAATTTTCATTCACAAAGTGTAATGAAGCAGAGAAGTGCCAGATGCAGACCACATGCTGTGACTTGACCGGTGATCCTCTAAACCTCCATTCACAGAAACACCAATATCACAGGCGAGATGAAGCCATTCAATCAGGTGCTGATGAGACCGTGATGTCATAGTGTCACGTCAGAGGCGGCATTATGATACAAAAGAACAAATCTTGAGCGGGGAAAATGTTGAACTAAGCGGTGTATTTTGAATGAAATATGGTGATCTAGTGAATTTAGAGCAGTGATGATTCAAGGAATATAAAAATAGGTTTAGTTTGACAGTCTAAATCTGTTAATGAGTAGCATCACCAAGTCCACATTTCACCCACAAAACAAGGATGACCAAACCTTTCACACCTGCATGCATACAGAAGAAACAACAAATCATTTGCAGTGTTTTCAAATAAAGGCTCCCTATCATAAAATCTAATTAGCTCCATTAGTTGAGGATTCTTCCACATATTGTGGTGTGATTACACATCCGCAGGTAGTTTTCTTCTCATTATTGCAGCTTGTGTCTGCATCATACCATCTGATCTCAGTCCATGACTAAATCGTAGCCGCCCTATTGTGTGGACGAGAGCCAAAGTGCTGCCCGGGGTTGTACGCGTGCATATACTCACATGGTCACACACATACACCCTTTACCGTCACATGCTACGCAGGACGATGACATCATCCTGATATTCTTTAGTACAGTTTTAGATGATTATATTGTACACAGGAGAAGTTTATTTCAACTGGTAATAATGAATCACCCACTTAAAGGAACAATGTGTAACATTTCCGGGAATCTATTAGCAGAAATGGAATAAAATATTCATAACTATGTTTTCATAGTGTATAATCACCAGAAACTAGGAATTGTTGTGTTTTTGTTAGCTTGGAATGAGCCCTTCATATCTACATAGGGAGCGGGTCCTCTTCATGGAGACCGCTATGTTGTTCCGCCATGTTCCGACAGTAGCCCAGAACGGGCAAACCAAACACTGACTCTGGAGAGTCTTTCCGCATAACTGTGGTAATGTGAGCCGCAGAGTGCAAAACCGAGGTACCGCCAGACGCCGTCTGACTTCCGTTGCTCCCTAAAGTAGTTATTATGGTAAGGATGGCCTCTAAGTGAGGTGAACTTCATTACCATGGTTTTACACTCGCCGGCTCACGTTACCGTAGTCTTGGAAAGGGAGGAGTGAGTGGAGGGGTACTCCGTTGGTTGCAATCTGCAACCACACCACTAAATGCCGCCAAATCCTACACATTGTACCTTCAAAATACACATTGTAAGGAAATTGACATCACCCTGTCATATTTTGTGATCTAAAATCCTGTATGTTACCTACAGCAGAGCTGCAGCTATTTGTTTTCATTATAGATTAAAGGTTTAAACATTTTTATGTAGATGAATATTTAAAAAAAAAAAAATACAGCCACAGAGCTTTTAGAAAGGTGCCAAATAAAAGTATGGATTTTCCTCAAAAGAAAAATCATGATTGTGAATTAATCATTTAAAAATTTTTGACGGGTCCAAAATTTATGTTTTTGTTTTATCTCTGTGGAAGATATCCGATGTTCCACTTCTAGCAAGGTTTGTGAGCCAATAGTATAACGAAGTTGGTATCTCTGTGTCATCGGCGATCAAGTTGCCAGTTAGTGTGGGGAAAAACTGTCTGAGATTGATGGTAAGAGCCTGGCAACCACTTGTTGTGAAGTGAATGCAGTGGAACAAGGTAGGGAGAATGCGACATCTAGTGGCTGAATGTTAGCAATGTTATCAATAGCACCTTTAATCTGTTGATTCTTTTTTCACTTAATCAATTGGTCAATAAAATGTTGGAAAACAGTGAAAAATTCTGTGATGTCTTCAGACTGCTTGTTTTGTCCGATAGCCTCTCCAAAACTCATAAATATTCGATTAACTATCATAAAAGACAAGCAGTACATTTTCACACTTGAGATGTTGGAACCAGTGAATGGTTGGCATTTAAATGACTAACCGATTATCAAACGTATTGCTTTTTTCAATTGATTAATTGACCAATAATTGTAGCTCTACATCTACAGAATCCATTGAATTGGTTTTTGCAAATAAGCATGTATTCCTTTATACGTTACAAAAAAAACACCACAAAAACTGTAGTTGAACTGAATGAATTATGCACATCTTAAGGTTTCATTTTGAGAAGCGCTGTCACATAGTATCGTGACCTTTACAGACATCGTTTTAGGCCCTGAGGCGATTTTACACCTGAATACATTTGTGTGAGAGAAGTTCTCCTCACCTTGGCCTCTCACTTGTGATTCATCACTGTCACCTCTCAGCACCTACAGTACATTTAAAACTCTCACTCCTTCCTCAATCAGTTTGATAATGTGTCTTTTGCTGTCACTGATTTAAAATATTATTTTTCCAGCTGCAATACAGCTCTGATCTGGTATTTCAATATCAGACATTGTTTTAATATCTTAAAAGAGTGACAGTAGGTGTCGGTATAATCTTTGGAGATGATTATTATTAAGAAAGTTCCAAAAGTGACTAGTTTCCGGTGACAAGAATACACAGAGGTTTTTGCAATAGCAGATTGTGTTCTGCTTTGTCCCCCTGTAATGAAGCTGATCAATGAAAGACTCATCAAAAAACACCCACCACAGCTCTGAGCCACAGTCTGACAGACCCACTCACGGTGGTGGGTTTCCCCATGTTCACTAATTTAAAAGTTGCCCGCATGTCACTGACTCCCTGATGGACTGCTCTGCTGCGTGACAGACATCAGGAAAAGCTCCAAACCCAAACCTCCTTTCTCAAAGAGATGAGGGGGTTTGAAGAGTGGGAGGAGGGGAGAGGAGAGGGGAGGGGAGGAGGTGATGCATCCTGTAGTTTGGAATTCACTGTGTGTGACTGACGCTCTTGATTCATCATCCAACAACCACATGAGCATGCATGGATTATAAAAGCTGGAGCACACCTGCTCACGCAATAACGACTTCAGACCTCTGCCAACTGACCTCAGCCTGTTTACCAAAGTTCAGGGTAAGGAGCTGCTCTTTGGGCTGCTTTACTTTATAGATGTATTTGCTTTTTATTTCTCATTTATTTCTATTTTACAGCCTGACATAATCACTGTATTACATGCAATAGATTGAGGATACCAGTAAGTTATGTTTTGCTGTATTTAGGCAATTCTTTTTTGAGAGATACTACAGGTTTTGAGTTAACAACTTTAACACTTATGCTACATCTCTAATGGGGTGCACATATAATATGATATTGATAGACTGGAGTTTATAATATATATAATGTATATACTATTATTGTCTGATGTTCTGTTTTAACAGTTATATCTTTTACTTTATTTATCTGCTTTTATTGTCTTGTGAAGCACTTTGTAACATCTGTTTTGAGAAATGCTATATAAATAAATGTATTATTATTATTATTATTATTATTATTATTCTAATAGTTACCATAGTGTTTTTAAATCCTAATAAATTCAGTGTATCATAAACTATATGAGCTTAGGAATGAGGTTTAAATTACTTTTTTTTTCATCTCTTATAAATAATGTTCTACCATGTTGTTATCAGTTTTTCTATAATATTAAATTTTTTTAGGATATTACCTGAGTTAAAGATATTTTTGATGTCTAATTGTATGAGTTCTTTCACTAGTCTTTCTGCTTTCAGTGTCCTTAAAGTGTGAGTGCTACTTTACTGACCGGTGACCCTCCGTCTTCTCTCCATAGTGCCTTGAGCGACTCCGCAGCATGCTGCCCGGTAGAGCGGCTGATGTCCGGCACTGCGTCCTGACGAGCCGCTGCCTGCTGCCCGGAGCTCTGGCGCTCCTCCTCCTCCTCTCCTGCAGCCTCAGCAGCGCTCACAGCACCACGGTGGAGCACGACTTCCACATCGTTCACAATGTCGACAACAGAAGTAAGATCAGTTTTTTTGTTTCTTTATAACCTGCAGACTTTGTTGAAGCAAGTTAAGAGAGATTTAAGAGAGGACAGACAGACAGAATGATGGTAAAATGTATCATATTCCTTCTACAGTGTGTTTAATGTCTGTTTTTGGCTCTTAGTGGTGAGTTCAGTGACCATAGGGATTTATTGTAAGAAATATCCTTCTCTACTAGCCTTCTTTACTACTGTTTAATATTAGATTTTACTTCTATAAATGAAATATGTTGTAGGCTGTAGTTTGAAAAACCTCTCAGAGTTGCTGCATTTCATTATTGCTGTTTGTTTTGAAAGAAGAAATGCTCAACACTTGTTATTTAGCTCAAAATGAGGAATATCCTCATCCACTAATTTGTGATGCACTCTAAAATCTACTAAGTGTATTATTTTGGCACAATTTACTATACAAAAACAGCATGATTATTGCTGTATTCATTGGTAGGCTACTATGTAGTGGCTCCATTTAAATGAGGTTGAAGAGTGAATGTTTTATGAGGCTACTATACTAATTTCTATATGTTAGAGCTGCAACGATTAGTTGTTAAATGAATCGCCAACTATTTTGATAATCGATTAATCAGTTTGAGTACATTTTTAAGAGAAGAAAGTCTAAATCCTCTGATTCCAGTTTCTTAAATGTAAATATTTGTGTTGGTTTATTTACTCCTCTATGACAGTAAACTGAATATCTTTGAGTTATGGACAAAACCATAATAATTTTGGCCTTTGGGAAACACACCGACCACATTTTTCCCCATTTGCTGACATTTTATAGATTAAACAACTAACGATTAATTGAGAAAATAATCAACAATGAAAATAATCGTTAGTTGCCGCCCTACTATATACCTCATAATGCTACAATAACACACATTAGATTTATCTATTTTTATTTGTACTTATGTCACAATGACTTTAAATTAATTCCCTGAAGTTCCTGAACGCATCAAATCAGCTTAGGAAATCATGATTCTGATTGTATGGACCATTTTTTTAAGGTTTCCTATGACAATTAGAATTCTGTTTTGTTTTTCAGGGACTACAAAATTAATTCATTGTGTTAAACCATTAAAAAAAATCAGAGTGTTTTCTGGCAGTAGCCTATGTTTTGATCATAATCAGCACTGTGTTTTGGTATTACTGCAGTTGTTTCCAGCATTGAAAGAGAGTGCTCACCAGCTTTTTCCCAAAAGTGAATTCTGCTCTCAAACAGAGCTGTTAATATTGTATACATAATTATCTCCATCTGTCACTGATGTACTTTGTGTGGTATCCAGGTCCAGAGATAGACCCATTCTGGTACGTGGGGCGTGGGGTGAGACCCATTGGGCGCTTTGGGAAGAGGCACAGCAGCGTGGGGATGCAACCAGTCCTCAGGACGTTAGGGCTGGTGCTCAACAGCCTCAGAAACAAGGAGGACCTCGGGAAAGTGCTGGATGGGGAAGACAGGGATTGGTTACCATGACAACGAGTCCTCCTCCCTTCATCTACAAACTCAGAGTGTCTTCATTTTTTATCTTGATTGAGGTTATATTGCTCTAGCTCTTAACTGTATTTCTCTCTGATGTCTGTTATGAGGCCTTGGTTGACAGGATCCTTGATATCTGTACATAAAAATGCATTCTATATTGATTAATAAACCATGTTGTGATTATATCGGTTTGTCACGTAGCCTTTCTGGTGCACAACAAACAGTTTCTTTCAGAAGAGAAAGCTTTTTAAGTTTGCAAATTTTATTCATTTCATAATACATTTTTGTCTCGGAGTACTGTGGCACATAGAGAATCTGTCTTTTTTGCTTGTTAATATTTTCCCCAACATGTCATATGGATTGCAACAAACGATTGCACGTAAAATTGAATGGTCCGCCTGTGGAGCTGTGCACAGTGAACCTCATCGTATAGTCATTCACACTGGATTTAAACAGGAACAAAAGTGAGATCTGTTTTTTAGCTCTGTTACAGTAGTAAACTAGACTTCCTGTGTGAATCCAGCCCTACAAGTCATGACAATTATACACAATCTCTTGCACACAACACTGAAAGATTGGTCAACTATGATTGGGCAATACACGTATTATTCTATATCATATCCATCTTTTCACACATATACATATATTAATAAATTCTGTGATGATATAATATATTTTTTTTACATTAGAAAAATACAGGACACTGATGATTGGACCCTTGTGGCTGTGCTTCTCATGGGGAATTTACATTAATTTTTGATAAAACCAGAAACATGCTTTTATACATCAACACCTCTGGAGAACAAGATTGACAAAAAGTACAGGATCAATGTGCAAAAACCCGAGATGTGAAAAGCTGGGATGGAAAGGTCACTAATAGAAGGGGCAGAGCATTCATACAGAAGATCATCACACCTTTTAGTTCAAGCAGTCCATCCGAAAATCCATCTCTGCTCTTGACAACCGTATGCATGGCTAACTGAGATTCTGACTAATGTCACAGAGTAAAGAAAAATAACCTAAAAATGAAAGGCAGTATTCTCAAATCTAGTGTTTAAGGAGTACAAATACAGCATGAGTCGTACTAGCCGCTCCAAAAATGCCTGTTGCCACCCGTGTTTTTGTAACATTTACCATCGTCATTACTGGCAGAATATCAAATGGTAAATGCAGGCGTACACTGAAAGCACTTTGAGTCATCACACATGAGAGAGTCTGATAGGACTGACTGAGGAGGGCTCCTTTGAGGAGAGAATAAAGCCTTTAATTTGCAATATTTCAGTGGTATTGCATAAAAATGTTCAGTAAGTACAAAAATAAATTGCTCGTAACAAAATCATGGTTTCATGGCATATTTGTTATATAGCCCGTCAGACTTCGTTATGTAAAAATCTTTTCTGAATACAACACAAAAGTTCGGACATGACCCCAGCGAAGGGGAAACATGAAAATACCTTTTTGTTCAAATAAAAAGGCCACGACGTTTGAAAGTAAACGAAGAAAATGACAAGAGGAAGAAAATGACTTTGGGTTTAAAGAATACTGCATGGGGGAAGGCTGTCAGACCAAACCTCAATGTCAAACCTTTAAGGAAACTTCTGTCGAGCTGAGTTTGTCTGACATTCAGACATTATTCAAACCTTATTTTGACTCGTTTCAATGTAAAAGCCCACAGCTTCCACATTAAGGCTGTAGTGTGTGTGTCTACTGAGCATTATTTTCATTTAAAATGGGAGAGCACTTCCCCAGTAAATTTTTACAGTTAGCATTTAATTAAGGGATAGTTGGACAATATGGGAAAAGCGCTATGTCAGTTTCTAGCTGAGAGTTAGATGAGAACATTGACGCCACTCTTGTGTCAGTACACTAGATATGAAGCTACTGCCAGCTAGCTTAGCTTAGCTTAAAGACTGAAATAAGGGGGAGAACAACAGACTGTAAATAAAGATGGATGACATGACAGCTCCCAAAAATGAAGCCAAAACATCCGGATTGCCCCCTGGTGGCTGGCTGCAGTAAAGCTCATAAATCCCGCCCCCTCCTTATTAGCGGATATGCCAAACTAAAAAGTCCAAGTACACGTTAAATACATTTGTCCTAAAGATGGTTTCTCTCATTCTAGGTAGTTCTTATCATGCTTATGTGTGTTCAAGGGTTCCTTTTTTTCTGATAAGTTTGGTTTTAATTAGTTATTTGATGCTATAAAAACGGGGTGTGACGTCATGATTGACGGCTGCTCTGAGTGAAGTAGTAGCGCAGCCGGAGGCTCGGAAATTGTACGAACTTTCCATGACCGTCACGAGTCTGTGTGATAGCATGTGTCAATTTGATCATAAATTTAGTCATAGAGAT
>CAKAOH010006933.1:2150-48658 GCA_916701665.1 Sebastiscus tertius
GATCCCCCCCCCACGGCTGTATTTGTCTGTCTCTGGTGTCTGTTAAGTAGTTGGAATTAAATCTATTTGACAGTAAAGCTGCAATGTTTGACAGTCCAGTGACTAAATCATGCAGTCAGACATCAGTTAGCTGCCCACAGCATGCTCATATTAACCAACCCAGCTGGGCTGTGATGCTTTAATAGCAAAGGAGACAAAAAACCGAACCAACGTTTCTTTAGACTGAACATTCACGTACAGTCTTAAGACAGTTTTGTGTTTTGGTTCTTCACTTGCAGTGGAGAAACAAGCCGTCCCTTTGCATGAATGGACCTTTAGGAAGGCCCCATGCACAAGGAGGACAGTCAAAAGCAGCCACGTAAAACACTTTACCTGTTACCAGTGAAACCTTTAGCACACTGGCACTGTCCAGTTTCGGGGTCACATTTGCCCCTGTTGTGGCAGACACACTCGTCAGCACAGTTTTGTCCAAACCTTCCCTCTGAACATCGCTCCGTGCAAACCGCACCCTGCAGAGTAATAAGAAAAAAAATATATTGATGAGGCGGCAGAAAGAAATGGCGAGTAAACACAGATGCATCATCGCAAAAACTGGAATGAGACACCAACATTTCAACAGTTACTCAGAAAATAAATGGTGAGTTTGCTCTCTGATGGGATCACAATCACTTCTCCTCTCATGCACGTCTTCCAAAGACACATTAGTGGAAAACCTTGCTCGCATGTCTCCAGAGAGGACAGGTTGCTTTCAAAATGTCTTTGGAAATAAGTCAGAGACTGTTTGTCCAAAGTTTGGAGCCAGCTGGAATATAACACATGTGGCTAATTCAACATCTGGCAACCTCCACAGATAATATGAAGGTTAGTGTCAGTGCAAGCTTTCACTTGAAAACGTACCGTCCATCCAGGTGGGCAATCGCAGATCCCTTTGCCTTTGCAGATACCTCCATTCTGGCAGGAACATCGTGCCTGGCATTTTCTGTGACACGCCTTCTCACAGCTGGGGGGGAGTAGGAGGATGGAGTCGATGTTAGTAACAGCTTAATGGACCACTTCAGTCAAAAACACTCCATTTGTCCTCCTGGGACATTCCTGAGGACTTAAGTTAAGGTCTTGTTACCGCAGTGAGCAAAATAAGTTGTTTTTATGAAATTGGTTATGAAGAGGTGTAAAGTTACTAAGTACATTAACTCAAGTACTTTACTAAAGTACAATTTTGAGGTTGTTTTACTTTACTTGAGTATTTCCTTTTACTGCTACTTTATACTTCTACTCCTTCGCAATTAAAAGGCAAGTATTGTACTTTTTAGTCATTTTTAACTGATAACTTTAGTCACTGGTTACTTTGCAGATTCAGATTAATAATCCAAAATACAATCAATCAATAAATGATGATGTATTATTGTAGATTAAGATAAGACTTTATTGATCCCTGGGGGAAATTCATAGTACATAAAGTACTGGAACATTAAATTGACGCACACAATAATGCATCAATAATTATGATACAATATTATAATAAACATTATTCTCAAATGTAACATTCTGCATAATGAGTACTTTTATTTTTGCTACTTTAAATATATGTTCATGCTGAGACTTTTGTACTTTTACTTGTAACAGAGAAAAGTAAAAAATCTGAGTATTTCTTCTCAGCTTCAAAATTTGGAAATCTTGTAACTCTTTAGCTGTTCTATACAGACATATCAGGCTTTTCACATTGCATATTTTTAGCCCAGGTTTATCCTTGGCCCCTTTTCACATGCATATTGTTAATGCAGGTTTAACATGAGCCCATGAGCTATATGATTCACACAGTGGGCTACCTCCTGGTCTGAGAAGTGAAGCCAATGCAGAAGCACTTTAAACCTGCATTCTTTCTAACAGCCAGCAGGGGGCGACTCCTCTGGTTGCTAAAAGAAGTCTGATTGTATAGAAGTCTCTGAGAAAATGAGCCTACTTCTCTCTTGATTTATTACCTCAGTAAACATTGTAAACATGAGTTTATGGTCTCAATCTCTAGTTTCAAGTCTTCTTCAATACAGCATGATGTTCATTTAGTGAATTATGGTCCCATTTAGAGTCAAATAGACCATAAAGCAGGGGATGCTTTAGGGCGTGGCTAACTTGTGATTGACAGGTTAATCCGTTGTCCGGTCTGGGAGTTGTCTGTGTTTTCGTCTTACGACTTTAACCCTTTCACAGTGTGTTTTCAGTTCTAGAAAGTTAATTAACCTGAGGGTGAGAAGTGACCTTTTTGGTCGCCTGAAAATGTCTTATTCAGCGTTTCGGTTGTACTTAGCTCCACCCTAACGTGTCACTTCTGGTTGCAAATAACCAAAACAGTGACGGCCAAAATGCCGAACTTCAGGCTTCAAAACAGCAGTCCACAAACTAATGGGTGACATCACACAGACTACGTCTATGTCTTATATGCAGTGTATGGATTCACACTGCACTTCTACTATCCCTGGGTTGAATATCCGCTGGAACACGTGACTAATGTTTACATTCTTGAATGACTCTTAAAAAGATTGGACAACAAAAACGTGACGCAAATCCCATTGTTCACTTTAGCCCTGTTTCACACTGTCAAATATTAGCCCCGTGTTTAGTTGGTTTTTACGGGGTAAACCTGCAAAGTTGAGGCTAACCCTGCTCCGGATCAGGGCCAGCAAGCCCTAGGCTAAAGCCAGGGTTAGCCCACTTTGGATTGTGCCAGTGTGAAAGCTTTCTTAGCCCCAGGCTAACAGCTCATTTAGCCTGGGGCTAAGTGCAGTGTGAAACGCCCTTTCAATGACCTTATAGACAGCATTTAGCAGTTCCTACAGCCCTGTTATTATATTCTCCTGAACTACTCTGAAGGAAAAGAGTAGAGAAAAGGGAGAGAGCAATAAAAAATAACAGTAGCTCTCTGATTACTATAAGGCTTGGCATTTCAACAGCGTTGTGGGAATCATCAGCACGGTTGGAGCGTGTCTTCGACCAATCAGATTACTTGGCTGAAACTACCTGTAGTACAATTCAATGCTGGGATATTAGATTTTCTAAATACACTCTTGAGGTGAAATAATATGGATGGATTTCAAATATACATAATTCATCAAGGAGCTATATCCAATAATCAGTGTTGCCAAGCCCCCATTCTTATTTAAAGTGGTGTGTTGTGTGTTCATATTGGCAGTATAAGAGTTTCCACTCATATTTGGTGGGGAAGAATTTTTATTGCTTACTCATCCTCAGGGGCATCTAAAAACAGGGCGTAGCAGATGACTCATGGGTAATAGTGAAGGGTCGTTTTTCCGTCTTTAAAATATAGTTGTGGAAACAAATAACTTGGTAAGAACTGACAGATCTGCGTCTGACAGACCTCCTGAGAAAATTAAGATAATTAAGCCAAGTGTAATGAAGTGGTTTAATGAAGTGAGGTATCAAGTGTCTCCTAAATGAAATAATTAACTGTACATACTTTGAAAATGGCTCATACCAAAAAGGACATTGTGTAAATTTTTAGCTACGTTAGCGGCATAACTTTATGGTTGGTTTGGTTCAGATTTAAATATCTCAACAATTATTGGATGAATTGCCATGACATTTTGTACAGACATTCATGGTTCCCAGAGGATGCATCCTGCTGATTTTGATGATCTCTTGATTTTTGAACAATTTGGTGATCCCCTGACTTTTCGTAAAGCTGCAAAGGCATAGTTCTCAAGCTGCGGGTGGTATTTTCTAATAGGAAGGGGAGCCAAATCTGAATTGTTGAATCACATGTTTTCTGATCCCGGCAGCCCACAAAAAACTGACTGGGTTATCTTATTTCACAGTTTGTATGTTGGTAGGCACTCCAGAGACCCACATGTATGAGCACGAGCACTGAAAAAGTGAGTTTTTCATGATGTCTCCCCTTTAAAATAATGTTTTCAAGTCAATATTTATCTCTATTTACAAAATCAATACAGCATTTTGTAATGAATATCCTATTATGCAAGGCTACAATTTAATATATATATATTTTTGTGCACTTACAAAGTTCCGGTGAATCCGTCCCGACATACACACTCTCCGGTTGTTTTATTGCAGGATCCTCCGGTCCCACACTTGCACCTCTGCAGACAGCCCTTCCCGAAGGTGCCTGCTGGACAGGACTCCTCGCAGTAGCGTCCTATGAACCCCGGAAGACACTGACACGTCCCCTTGACGGGATCGCAGAGAGCTCCGTTCTCACACTTGCACAGCTGACTGCATCCTGATCCCCAGCGTTTGTCATCGCAGGCTGAAAGGTAACAGGACAAACTATTATTTATTGGTTATGAAGAATTATGAAGATATTGAAACACAACCTCTCATTCTTCTGGTTTATTTATGCAAAATTATCTTTAAAAAAAAAAAAACATATTGTGACTTAAAACTTTTGGTTTATGGGATTTGCTTTGTTTTTTTGTTTAATCTCAATCTCCAAATTAGAAATTTCATAATTCTGTTTACAGAATTCAGTTAAAAACAAGATTAATGTCATTAATCTACCTGAGGAAAATGGATCCAATGAGAATCAAACACTACAATCTTTACATCGGGTAGCTCCTCACTTTTTTTAAAAACGTATTTACCCAGAAAAGGTTTTATTTTTTTTCCAGTACCGCCACTACTCGTGCCGTTAAACAGCTCTCACTATTCTCACCAGGGAGGTTCTCACTTTCATTGCCCACATTTTCCAACGATTCAAACCAGTCAGCTTCCAGTAATACGCCTCCTTCTCTAAACACTGAGTCAAACCTACTCTGCAATGCTGGAAATGAAATAAAAACACTGAAGCAAAATAAAATTACTGATGATTATTGTAACTTGCAGACAGCGCATGCATGATCATTTTGTGTCAGTTTTGTTTTTCCTCATTCAGTTTCCCTCCCATACACTGTGGTGTACGCTCACAGTCATATATGATGTCATGAAAAACAAATAAACAGAAACAAATCGGATTAAATTCAACAACACAGAGACGCAGAACAGAACAGAACCGAGAGAGCAAGCTTGGGGGATGACATAAAGTACTGACTCTTGCACACATTACTGTTGATCTCCCTCATGCTTCCACATCCAAATCTCCCCCTTTAGCCCCGGAGTGTTATATTACCAACGAATAATTTCAAATTGGCAGGGAGATTTGCATGGAGCTCAAAAAGACGGACGAGTTTTAAATAGTTAATTTTAACAGAAGCCAGAGGATCGGCTCCGGGGGGTGGGGTGGGTTCACACAAGGTTTGGATTTCAATTCACGATGAAGAGATCTCAGTCCACTGGGTCGCATTATGAGATCCCAGATCGGTCACGGGTGCGTTCGTCAAATTTCTCATCAATACCTTCGACCGTCTCGGACATCATCGAGAAAATGTGATATCCAATAGCACTGACGTAACACATGGCTGGGCGTCAGTTATCTTCTCTCGAGCTAAAAACAATTCCAATAATTTCATGCTGACCTCTGAATCATGTTTCTTTATATGAGCTGCAGGCCAGAGCTACACGTCATATGTGTGCATGTTCCCAGTCCCCCCCTAACATTTGCCTCTGCTGCACATATTCCCTGCAACAGCACTGAAAAGTACAAGGACTGCTTTGACAGAAATTACACAGAGGGTAGAGTAGAGCCAAATTTGGGCTGGAGCAAAACGCGCTGCCGTGGATTGCAGTGTTTATTGCACTAACGCGGAGCAGGACCCTTTCCTCTTTTTGTTTAAATGAATCATACCTTCACTTGTTCTCCTGTGTGGGCATTGGAGAGGGGCTCTGCCGGAGTATGTCACGTTGACTAATGAGAAACTCAGCTGGAGCAGCGATTTATGTTTATGCAGACATTCTCCAGGACAACAGGGGAGATTTACTGAAGGGAGTCTGCAGGAGTATCGGCATAAGAACTGAGAGGATGATACACGCAGACGGTACATGAGTGATTCGGTGAAATTCACAAGATTGGACGTGCAATTTTTGAGCAACCAGCTGGCAGAGTCCAAGCCCTCCAGTGACGGAAACTCATGTGTTCATTTATCACAGTGGGCTACCTCCGGGTCTGAGAAGTGAAGCCAATGCTGAAGTGCCTTAAACTTGCATTCTTTCTAACAGCCAGCAGGGGGCGACTCCTCTGGTTGCAAACTGAAGTCTGATTGTATAGAAGTCTATGAGAAAATGAGCCTACTTCTCACTTAATTTATTATCTCAGTAAACATTGTAAATATGAGTTTATTTTTTCAATCGCTAGTTTCAGGTCTTCTTCAATACAGCATGATGTTCATTTAGTAAATTATGGTCCCATTTAGAGTCAAATAGACCATAAAGCAGGGGATGCTTTAGGGCGTGGCTACCTTGTGATTGACAGGTTGCTACCACGGCGTTGTCCGGTCTGGGAGTGTTTTTGTCTTACAACTTTAACCCTTTCACAGTGTGTTCTCAGTTCTTGAAAGTTAATTATGACCTTTTTGGTCGCCTAAAAATGTCTTATTCAGCGTTCGGTTGTACTTAGCTCCACCCTCTCGTGTCACTTCTGGTTGCAAAAACACAAGGTGGCGACGGCCAAAATGCCGAACTCAAGGCTTCAAAACGGCAGTCCACAAACCAATGGGTGACGTCACAGTGACTACTTCTTATACTGTATACAGTCTGTGGTCTATCTGCATGTAAACATACGTCCTCCAGTGCAAGGCTTTCTCAAACAGTGTTGCTGAGTTTGTTTACCTTCACCTTATCTTAAGTGAGTCTAACTTTGATTTAATTATTGTAACGACAAGCACAGATGAACCCAACATCGCCAGACATTTGACATGAAAGTAGCATTCATAGCCAATTTTCCTTTTAAGCGTTTAAATCTGTGCATGATAGTTTGATTATTTATCACAGTGACACAACAAAACAGTGTGACGACCACACAGACTCACTGAACTTCCGAACTTGTGATCTAAGGTCTTGATCTCAATGAGACTTCCTAAATGATAAAAGCTGTGATGCAGATATGAATATCCATACAGATTATCCTTAACATGACATCTATAGTGATACAAATCAGTTATCTGTATTATTGTGGGCATGTAAACCCACTGATTGACGCACACTTCAGAACTGGCATCTCTTGGCTGTCTGTTATTAGGAATGCACACTGGTATGGTGGGAAAATTCTTCCTTTTCCCCTGAGAATTGCTCAAGCGGTGGTTTGCGTTTTGCTTGCGTACAAAGTCCACATAATCTCCTGGATATGTTGCTGCTCAGTTTTTTGATTCCAGCTCTCTGTGTCCTTCTATCAAAATCTGCTCTGAAGCGGAGCTTACACTACGTAAAGCATGAAATACTTTGACATGACATTTTGTAGCTCCCAATGAGCCGCATTCCTGCTTTTCTCTTACCTCAATCATCGTCATTGTCACCATGTTCCCATTTTTCATTCTCTCCCACGCCTCCTCTATTTTTGTCTGAGTACATTTACTCAAGTACTGTACTGAAGTACAAATTAAAGGTACTTGTACTTTACTTTACTTGAGTGTTTCCATTTTATGCCACTTTAAACTTCTACCCCCCCACATCTCAGAGGGGAAATATTGTACTTTTTACGCCACTACATTACCCTTCCTTTCCAGTGTAAACCATGTATCTCCCAATTTGATGATTCTGAATTTGAGTTCTTCTAATAAACCAAAGGATTAAATGTTCCTTTATGTGTTGAGTAAATTCTCCTATTTCTTAAACCAAATAAAGTCTTTGGAAAATGCATCGTCACAAAGCTGAAAACAGGGCTGTTTTACTGACACCATGAAAAGTTGACTTTGTAGAGATACGTGGTTCTCACAGGACAGCAACGCTACAAACATTTGATGATCTTATAGAATATGATGCTGTCGATTAAACCAGCCAACAGTATATAAAGGAGTTAAACCATCTACAGCAGTAAAATACAACATAATGTAGCATCATAATCATATAAAACACTGACAGGGAACATTTTACTGCACATCAAGTACTTTTACTTTTAATAATTTAAGTACATTATGCTGATAATACTTCCATACTTTTACTTAAGGTTTTGAATGCAGGACTTTTACTTGTAGTGAAGTATTTCCACAATGTGGTATTGGTACTATTACTTAAAGAGGACGTATAATGCTCATTTTCAGGTGCATACTTGTATTTTGGGTTTCTACTAGAACATGTTTACCTGTTTAAATGTTCGGAGAGCTGGCCCACTCTGTTGTGATTGGTCAACCGAACCAAACTCTTTGGATTCCGCTCCAAACAAGCCGTTATGCAAATGTGTTACTTAGTGACATCACCATGTTACGGAAGAAAAGGAAGGATTTCAATCAAGGCGTTTAAGGTAGTTCAGGAGCAGTGTCTCTGTGGGGGAGAGAACTCCCTTTGGTGTTGACTTTGGGCTTTGCAACTTTGCAGACCTTTTACATGCACAACATGTTTTATAACACACTAAAGGAAAGGGAAAAAGCATAATAGGTCCCCTTTAAGTAAAGGATCTGAATACTTCTTCCAGTGCTTTTTGTCACTTTCTTTCATGTATAGAATAAGGAATATTGAGTATACTTCTCCCTCCCCTCTTCTTTTCTCCATATTCATGGGCAAACAGTCCTAAAAGTCTTCAGTATGAAAACCTCAGTCCCCTCTCCTCTTTCCCATACTTAGATAGCTCAACACACAGGCATCCAGGAAGTGTCAGGGCTCATTCTGCCAAAAAGGCTCCATTATAGGACGATATGGTGGAGCCAAGGCTGGAGGAGGAGGAGGAGGAGGAGGAGGAGTGGAAGGAGCAGAGTAAAAGCAAAGGAAGAAAATTTCAGTGAGGGTTGGAGGAGGGAGGGAGTGTAAGGAGAGACGGAGAGAACTGGGCCATGCAAGAGAGAGGGGTAACATTTTCCATTTCCCCTTCCCATCATCCCCCTGTCAAGACATCAACCACTACCAGTTAAAGCTAATTCCTTCTCTCTGCAGAGGAATAAGGGGGGAAAATGGAGGAGGAGTGCTGTGTACTATTGACCCAGCTGACTGCGTTGAAACGGGCTGAAGGTAGTGGAAAAACTTGATTTCCGTGAGGGGGACAGCAGCCCCGCGAAATGTGGTTCTGGTTTCACACTCCACGTTGTTTGGACGATCACATTTAAGGAGATTTCAGAGAAGACAAACTGGGTTAGACTCACTGTTCTGAGTTGGTGCCTTGAATAACTATTATATAATCATTTCTGCTGACTTTAGTTTTGTAAAAGAAGTCATAGCGGGTAGAAGGAGCAGGTTTAAGGTCTGTGTCTTTAAAAAACAATGGCTACTTTCAGTATGTCACTCATAACTTATTGCTTTCATGCTATTTTGTTACGTTTGTTGGAGTATGACTTTGTCAGAAGTTTCACTTTTATTACACATTGTTTTGACTTTAGAGCACTTAAAAGCTGCTCAAAAGTTGAGTTATTGTTATTAATTTTTGAAAAGTAACTGAGTGAGAGTTGGAGGTGCAGCTCCTTCTGGTCCAGTAAACTGCTTTCTGGACTGTGGCTGACATTAATGACTCATTGCTGTGGATGTGGTAATGCTCCCTTGCTGTTTCCATTGGAAAGGCCTCCTGTTGGTGATGGATGGGTGTATGTGAAGATCAGCCAATTGAGTAATGGCCTGTTGTCATTTCCTGTTGTGTATGTCAATTTTATTTGTGTGTGTGCACCTGAAGAGAGAGGGGAAGGAAGAAAGTGATGGGAGGAAAAGTAAATAAGAGAGAGAGAGGGAGAGAGGAAATGTCTGAGCGAAGGGAAAAAGCTGATTCATACCGCTGGAACAGTCGTCGCCTCGCCAGCCTCCCTCGCACTGGCAACGGTCTGGAGCGACACATCGACCGTGGACACACTCCTTGGTGCAGCGAGCTGTTGATGAAAAAACGCACTTTATAACAGACCCGGCTTTGTGGAGAATAGTCAATGCAATGGAGACATACAGCAAGGTGTGCAGTTATCGGAGAGTACAGATCAGATTGTATAAAACATAGAGTTCCCACTTTATTTTGTCTGACGTATCAACACACAGTCCAACAATACCTCTTTCACACCAATGACCAGGATCGGACCGGGGTTGTCTGACCCTTTTTTTGTCAATTCAAACCAAGCCAGAACGGGTTAATCCCTGCTCATTGCAATTCAGACATGATCTGGGTCACAACCCGGGATCAATGCATACCAATAACCTCAGGTGCTGGAAATAGGCAAGGGGGTTACACGTCTGGAGGACTACAGAGAGAGGGGGGATGATAGCGGCATCATCAATGTGTGCAAAAAAGTAAAATGTCACAGAATTATGCATGTTTTTCGGATGTTATTTAACACTAATAATTATAGTGGATATTGATACAATCATTAAGACATAGTGACACTGGAATTGTCTGTGTTTAGACTCTCTTCTTTTGTCCTTTTTTTTTCAACAAATCCTCCAAATTAAAAGACAAAATAAGTTGTCGCTCTATAGAACAACGTCATCTGACTCCCTCCTGCAGCTGCTAGAGGGCTTTCTCACTAATGTTGCTTTGGGGCACTTAAATGATTGATGAATGATTGAACGGTTTCCTTTTTTCACTAGGTTTGGTCAGGTTTGCGTTCATAATACTGACACTTAGTTGTGTGACTGCTTTTAGTTATGTATTGTTACATCTTTGTTTGTGTGTTTCCACATAGTCTCAGTTGCAGCACGCAGTGTTCAGGTTCAGGTTACAGCTGGCTCAAGTTTGTAGGAGGTGTGTCCTGTGCAACTGATCCTAGTGTAGCTATTTGTTATTGTGAAAAATAAAGATACTGTTACTGCTTTTTTAAACATGTTATCCGTCACTAATCGGGCAAAACTCACACGCATAACCAACACTGCTGCCAGGATAATTGGTCTCCTCACACCCAACCTCACAGAGCTAAACAACAAAGCCGTTGCACGCATTGCACTCTCAATAGCACAGGACATCACACACCCACTCAATCACGACCTCACCGCAATGCCCCACTCCGGGCACTGGTACAGAACATTGAGGTGCAACAGGGCTCGCTTTGGGAAAAGCCTGATACCTGCAGTCATAGCCGCCTTAAACAACAGGCGTTGCTGAATAGGCCTGAGTGTGCACTGCTGTCCGTTTTTGGCCATAACTCAAGATGTCTTAAAATGATGAAATGATGAAGTGAGGATATTTTGTACAAATAGGGATGTAAATTGCAATTTGACTGGTTGGTGGAGGCTTATATGTGGATATACATTTTTTTTTTTTTTTTTTTTTTACCAAATCCTACTTTTTATTTTTTGTTTCTTTTGATTAGCTTAAAGGGACTGTTTGTAAGAATCAAAAATTGCTTGTTAACAGCAACACCTGTGTCCATTAAGTCAACAAAAGTCAGTGTCCTGTTGCTCGGGCTCTCGCTCTACATAGACATGAACGAGCATCGCTCAAAACAGTGAGGCGACACACGTCAGCTAAAACCACAATATCACTCTATATTTCAGCTGCTTGGCAGTAATGTTAGCTGACCAGACGAAGGTCTCTCCATGAATCAATGCTGATCCTAGTGTTGGCTTTTCCTGCTTCAGCCTCCCGACTGCGGTCGGAGGGAACAGGGGAGACACCGGAGTTTTGGTCGGAGACGACAACGTTTCTCGCTGCGTCACTTCACAAGACACGGGAAACCTCTGTTGGTCTGGAGGAGCTGCAGCAGTTATTTCTGCACAAACGTCCACTGCTAAACTAAGTCTTCTGCAGTGTGTAGTGTACGTACATGCACGTGAGGTGGAGCGAGCTGAGTGAAGGCAAGCAGGCAGAGGAGCAGAGCACATGTCTCCCCTGCATCCTCCGACCGCGGCCAACACTGTTTAACAGACGGGCTTCACTAGATATAACTTTGTGGTTTTGATGCTTCCGTGTAGTTTGTGTTAGAGTCTGAGTCTGAACACCGTAGCCACACGCGAGCGCGCATGGGACACCGACCCGGATTGATTTATACGTGTAAGAAGTTACAAACAGTCCCTTTAACTCCTCAATTTTTCCATGTACACACTGGTAAGTGCAGAAGTACCCGCTGGGGTAGAAGTATCCCTGATTGGGAATCACTGGTATAGGACATATAAACCTACCAGTATTATCACATAAGTTTATCAGACCAGTAAGAAAATCAATCAAACACTTTGAACACTGAAAAATCACTTAATCGACTTGGTATCTGCCAGTATACGTTTTAAAAATATGATTACAAGGTAGCCTACTCATTTTGTGTGTGCTGTTTGTGTAATGTGTGTACGTGTGCTCTTTCAAACGTGAAACTCTTTGTATACGATGAGCTACGGAAATGATGAATTATTATTATTAAAGACCACATGTGTTCTATTTCAAAAGTGCACCATTTCAAGGGTGTTTTTTATTCAATTAAAAATCTATTCAACTGAATTGCATTCTTTCCCTCTAAATTCGTTCCACCCATCGTAAACAGTGTGTGAGCTGCCAGCTTGACAGCTGGGCTCAGCTGTACAATTGAAAGCACCAGCTTTAGATGGCAATTAATACTGTCAAGGAGCCTCCTCTTAGAAAGTCGGCCTTTGAGTTGTGTTCCTGCCAGCATCATAAATGCTTCTGCTATTAATTAAGTTAATTCAAACATGCATTTATGACTGAAGACTAATGATTCTGCCAGAGATCTCTTCATTTTTTTGTTACACTAGACAAGTGTTTTCCCACCACTCTGAGGGCCGCGTGCTGTATTATGCACACGCTGCTTTTCTTTTCAATAAACAATAATTTAACTGATTATTTTCTCCTCTCTAGTTGAAGGTGTGTGAATACTGGAGGCTGGAGATTTGGGGGGATCTAAGACAATGCTAACATGTCATCAAATGAAAGAGGTAAGCATAATTATATCTAATTATATTTATTTAGAAAATAAAAAACACTTTACATAAGTGGGTCTAGGAGGAGTCATAGACGACGCGTTCAAAGCAGAGATATTTAAATTATAAAGCTTCAAACAGCAATCAGTGGGCTAAAATCTTTGCTTTTCTGATGTCAGTCAAATCAATGGCTTTGTGTTTGGCTACAAAGAAAACTCTATACACACACACACACACACACACACACACACACACACACACACACACACACATGCAAGACTGCTGTGAAAGGTGGCTCAACAGCAAGCGGCCAAAAATGCACGTTATCTCCGCTGAATGAAAACATTTATCTCCAAAATGACAGTTTTTGAAGCACGGAGCACAGAAACCTGGTCATTACCATCATGCACTTCTGAGATCATCCAGTGATGTATGAGAAGGTTTGTAAAGCTAAGGTAGAATTTTCTCAAACCGTGCGGCCGTGTATGGTTCCACTTTATTTATGTGTCACCACCCGCTGTCGGGAATAACAGTGTTTCAGTAAACTGTTGACAGCTGCATCAGTTTGGTATTTTCAGACGACAACAGTGAACTATTTATTTTTAACTGCTGCACCCAAACATTTAGTGTACAATACTACCTTAATCTGACTTTATGGTAAAGTACTTAAGGCAGAGACGGTTCAGAAAGAAGACACTGAGAGTCAGTTTCCTGTATCTGTGTGTTGCCACTGCCCCGCCCCTTTAGGAGTCTATTAACTCCAATGGGAGAAGTGAACGTGAACACAGATTATGACTGATTCTTTCGCCCCATAATCAGCAAAGAAAATATTGGAACCATTTTTCACAAGCCACATATCTTCCGAACATTCAGACACTAAAATTGCATTTTTCAGACGGACGGATCAGGACAAACTTAACTTTGTTTGAGACCTTAAACTGTCTCAGCAACACATTCTTATAAGCTCTAACGTTCGCTAACACCCTAGCTATCTAATTTTCGTAATATGGTTGTGGGGAGAGTTGTGCCGCACGACTAGGCGGACGCGCTACCCCTCGGCATGGCGCACTGCTCAAAACTGCCGCCGAGCGCTGCGCTCAAAGTTCAAATTATTTCAACTTTGACCTCGGTTGTCGCTGACCTTTCAAAGCGCAACCAATGAGAACAGCTGTTGTTGTTGCCTAGAAACAGTGAGTGGCGTTCCTTTAGCATCGATATAATATTAAACCTGCGCTGAGATTTGCCTCTGCAAGACTCTGCGCCCTACCTCGCGGTGAGCAAAGGGCAAATTTCATGTATCATGTAAAGGCAGCTTTTCTCCATAGATAAGTCATCTGACATCTAACAGTCCCTTGTGTTTTGTGTAACCTTGATTTATGTAATGGAAGGATTCAAGTTGAGGCACACTGGCCCTGGTGTTATCGTCAAGCTGAGAGAGTTTGCCCACTGATGATATTGTTCATAAGAAGCCGTTTGTGTTGTTCTAGCCTGAGCTGTGCAGGCAGCGGTGGCACGCCTCTGAACTCATCAGTAGCAGATGCTTAAGTGATGAAATAATAGCTGCTGAAATCCTGAAAAATGAAAATTATGAAGGAGGGTTTTCATGGTGTCAGCAACACACTGTTTAGTTAAGTTTCAAATTCCAGCTTGTACAGCCAGTATCAGCAAGAGAAGCTCCAGTGGGAACCCATAGTACCCATAATTGTGGTAATTCCAGTGTCATGTGCGTCTCATATTGACTATGCACCGTGCATGGAAAAAAAGACATTTTGGTATTGTGTTGGATTACTACCAATACGATTCATCCAACATCAGGTTACTTTGTTTATTCAGGCTCCCTTTTAAATGTCTATTTTACTGCATTACAAAAATGTTTCAAGCCCAATTTGGTTCTTTGTCAGTTACGGAGGAATCAGACGGACTCAAGTCTGGCCCTTAAAGGCTCTGAACAGCCACACAGGTGATTTCAGTTCACCTCTGCTCGGGACTGTGTGGGCATGTATGGACTGTAATTGATTGACATCTTCTTGAGTCTTTGTTGCCCCTGTTAGGGCGGGACAAATTACACCTTTATCATTCTTATTGGTAGATTAGAAGATTTGTGACCATGAAAGCTCCGGCCCAACTTCAACCTGAGCAGAGGTCTAATCAGCCAGAATGACTGAAAACACAACAGTGTGGCTGTCCAGAGGCTTTAAAGGCAGGGTTGACGATGTTCTCCAGTATACACTATTAGTTATATTGGTTGAAATGGTCTTTACACCCCGACAGCGATCCATTACTGATGAGCTCTGAAAAAGGACCCGGATAAGAGCCGTCATCTGTAGCTGCTGTAATCCTGTAACAACGTCTACCAATCACTGCCTCGCGGTCCGCTTGGAAAGAACCAATCAGACGCCTCCCTGCTGGTACCTTGGCGTGCACCAGCCTGAACTCAAAGCGCGTTGCCGCCGCACGTTTACTGGAGAATGGAAGAGAAAACTCAGCCCTGCAGTAGCACTCCGGGGTTACTTGTCATGAGGTAGCGTTGTTGAGTTGAGGTCCTCTCTCCGCTCTGTGTCTGTGAAGTAGTTATGATGCGGCGGTGCTCGTGCATGTGTGTGGGGGGCGCTGCCTTGGAAGGAGCCCTGAGCTTTCCAACATCGTTGACCCTATCTTTAGTATATTTTGAAAATACTTGTTGATGTTGAGATAGTTCTTCATAATTAAATTTGTACACAGTGGGCCTCATGCAGGAAGCAATAGAAGAACAAATTTCCTCTTATTTTTGTTTGTTTTATTAATACCGATTGATTTTTTCTTATTTATTTTTGCTCTTCTCTTCGGTGAGAGAACATTTTACGAGAGGTTGAGAGCACTCTTAACCAAGATAAGAAAAGACATCTTGTTTTTGTCCACAAATTGTTTGTCCGACGCAAGGAAGCATAACTTTTAAATTTGAGGAACATAAAAAAAAACGCATTTCGATTATTATATTTTTTAAAGTAATTATAATGATTGGATTATTACAGAACCACTACTGGTCCATTGATCCCTAATAAGACTATTAAAAACCATTGGATGACATTGTGTGCGTTCAGCGTCTGAATAACTTACATACTGCTCTTAGATGCTTTTTAATTTTCCTGTAACGCCAGTACTGACGTTCTGGAAAACCACATGTTCACTAACAGGACCTTGATTTCACTACTGCTGAAGTTCTTCTTCTTCTTACAGACTTTTTCTTTTTGGTGGTATCTCTCCAATTCTTGGGCATGTGCCAGATACCTGCCTTTATATAATGTTTAAGGGGCACACGCCTCCAATTTATGAGTGTGATTCATCATTCAGCACATCTGGGTAAGAGCAGATTTAGATGGTTAAGAACATTTGGTGCATCTGGAGGTGACTTCTCTTATTTTTTCTGTTCAGAGAAAATTAAGAGAAAATGTAAGAGGGAGAGGGAAGAGGGCATGAGGGAGGCCCAGCGTTAGTTTACAATGTACTACTGAAGTTATTCACTCATGGGTGGGACCAGGGGCGTAGCAACCACTGAGGTCATGTCCTCAGTATTTTTCCTGGGATTTTGTGCTTTTTAGGAGACGTGTACGTTCTATAAATAAACTCTTTGAGGACATTTTCACAGGCTGATTTCAGTATTTTCCATCTATATATTTATATTTGATGACTTTTAAGTCAACAATAAAAAAATTATAAATTAAGATTGCTATAAGTGATCGCAATAACTTTGTTATTTTGAGCTTATATTCTTAAAACAGCCTCTGGTGCATTTACAGGAATGTTTATTAATGTGCATACAAATAAATTCAGCATTTCATCATCAGAAATAAATTCCTAGCGGAGAGGGCTTTGGAACTAAATGTAAATGCTTTAGATGTTCATGTTGGGAAATATGAAAAATTCAAATAATTATATAACAACAAATAATTAAAAAAGAATTAAAACATTGCACTGACTTTATTTTTGGTGGTCAAAATCCTCCGGGGGATGGAATTTGGGGGGTTTACTTGGACTCATAATAATAATAATAATAATAATAAATTTTATTTATATAGCGCTTTTCTAAAAACTCAAAGACATTTTACATGGATAAAAAGATCATAAAACAAGGACATCATAAAAAAATATATAAAACACACAATATTAATCACACATTAAAAGCAATTCTGAAAAGGTGAGTTTTGATTTGTGATTTGAATGTGGACAGGTTAATAACCTCATAACCTCAGTGGGATAAGACTATTTATTCAACGACACACATCTTAATGTGCTTTGTAGTTTCTGTGCTTCTGCACAAAGAGACAATTTGGGCTTGAAACTTTTGAAACTTTGACATTTTAAGGGGAACATTCAACAGTGTTCCAGTCCTTAGGAAGATTAAATTAAACAACATTAAACTATTAAAAAGAAACTGAAATAATCAGATGAATATAGTAAACATTCAGATTGTTTAACTGTTTTTTTTAAGTTCTCTAGCCTAGAAAGCAGGTGAGGACCTGTGGATCAATTTACTTTGGTGTTTATTGTGGTGATGGTGTATAAAACCGCAGATTAAAACCTCTCTGAGCTCTGACTAAATCTTGCCAAAACGTTTTTTCTTCTTCTTCTCCTCCTCCATTGTCTCAGTGATAAACTACAATTACCGCCTCACGCTTGTACGCCTCCACCAACCAGTCAAGTGGCAGTTTACATCCATGTCTGTCCAAAATGTCATCACTTCATCATTTTATCGTGTTAGACATTTGTGTGAAATTGTCATAACTAGCACATGAATTCTTCACAAGGTCACAGTGACCTTTGGCCACCAAAAGTGGACGTTGCCAAATGAAGAAATTCTTGAGTATGTACGGACGGATGAATGGACAACCCGAAAACATAATGCCTCTGGCCACAGCTGTCGCGTCATGGATAAAAAGTAAGCAGGCGAGTAGTTTAAAAGGTTTCCATAATTACTCACGGACACATTTGTCTCTGCTCTCGTAATAGCCTGGACAGCACTGGTATCTCTTGCGGTAGTCCGTCTTCACCGCCTGCCTGTAGGCCGTCTTGTAGGTGATCCTGAAACAATAGCACAGTCAGACAGGACACTTTGACCCTCCGCTGACAGGAACAGGAAGTCGGCCCCGACAGGAAATGAGTCATTGTGCTGATGCTACCTGTGGCGCATGCATCTGTAGGAGGTCCGCGGGTCTGAGCAGGGCTCCTCCGTCACGTGGTCGTAAGGATGCGAGTAGGACTCTTTCACTGAGGTGGTGAAGCTGAAAAGCAGAACATCACACATACAGTACGTCATTGAAGAAATGCAAAAGCTAATCAGCTCTGTTAGTTTAATGTTTGAACAAGGACCATCTTATCAGCATGAAAAGGGGGGATTTGATTGATCCATGTCAGCGGTGTCGTGGCTCTGGGGACGGCAAATTCAGTCGGTCAGTCCACCACTTTGATCCCAACTTTTAGATGGATTAACATGGTCATGGTCCCGATTAATAGTCCCTGTCAACAATTAATCAATATAGTTGATCATCAGAAAGTTAATCAACCTCTACTTTGATAATCTGTTAATCATTTTAGTCAGTTTTTAAAGCAAAAATAGGAAACTCATTCCAGCTTTCTCAAATGTGATGATTTGATGCTTTTCTTTGATAGTAAACTAAATATATTTGGGTTTTGGATTGGTGGTCAAATAAAACAAGCAATTAAAACACCCCCTTGACATATGGGAATAATTATTACATTAATTTAAACTATTTTCTGAAGTTTTATACACAAAGCAATTAATCGATTAATCAAGAAAATAATCTGCAGATTGATCGATCATGAAAATAATTGTTTGTTGCAGCCCTACATGTAGATAAGTCCTTGATGAATCCTATGACTGTGGTGATCCCTGTGGCTCAAAATACATTACAGGCACATCAATACTTACATCAGTTGTACTTAATTAATCCACTTTTTAGGAATTGTGCAAATTCATAAAATGTAACAGAATTAGCTCAGATGAAAATAAAAAGCCAATTTTAGTCATTTTCTTGGATTTAGGTGAACCGTTGCAGCGATTTGAAAGCTATGGATTCATGTAAAAAGCTATGTGTATGTCTCTGGTTGAAAAATAGCAGAGGTTGGACCAAGTCATTGTTTTGCAAGTCACAAGTAAGTCTCAAGTCTTTGCACTCAAGTCCCAAGTCGGTGAGCTTAAACAGAATAGAAATAACAACTAGGAACAATAGTGACCAACAATAAAATAAGAATACTATAATAAAAGTAAAAATAAAAAATATCTATACACAAGTGAAGTGTTCTGGAAGTTGTAAACAATTCAAATAGTGCAAAAAAATAAAAATATTGGATGGATATATGTACATGGATTGGCAGTGACAGATGATTTACAATATGTACATAAAGTGACAGTTGATATGTACATATTACAAAAAATGTGCATTTAAGACTGTAGATTATAATCTTTAACGGCAGCAGCAGATATTTGATGTTAGAGAGTTATTGACAGTGACTGATTAGGTGTTCATCGGAGTGAGGGAAGAAACTTGAGTCAAATCCCAAGTCTGTCATTTTCTAACAGCATATTTGCATACAGCAGTTTTTGTTGACGGCCACATAGTTTTATGATCTTATCTTGGTATCTTTTTTTTAAACTGTCGCTCAGTAACGCAACATTAGTTCTTCATGGTTCTCTCCTTCAACTTGATTGGATGCCTGCTGATTGATAAGGAAAAAGTGGATTTGGGGAGTAAAGTGTCGACTTGCTGGGAATGAAAAACGTTAAGTTGATTGAGGAAGGAAAGGAAATGATTTGATTCATGGCAAACTTTGAATCTTTCATCTTGAGGGACGGTATATCAAGTATTTTCAAGTCAAAAGGCTGAAGTCTTGAGTCACTGGTGTTAAAGTCCAAGTCGAGTCACAAGTAAGTCTGATTTTGTCAAGTCTAAAGTCATCAAGTTTGTGACTCGAGTCTGACTCTAGTCCAAATCATGTGACTCAAGTCCACACCTCTAGTGGTGGTTTTGAATTTAGATTTTGGTGACTGTGATAATTTACACTGGGCAGGTAACCAACCATCAGTTTCTATTCTGCAAACCAATTTCTGTGGTGAAGCAGCAAAAGTGGCGAAAGAGAAAGTTTCCCGTCTCTACAAGTATATAAAGTTTTCTTTGTCATTTATGTGATGAGTGAATGTCTGAACCAACCGCTCATGAATCCTGTTAAAACCATAAACTTCACAGAAATATGTACGCAGCACTGTTTGAGATGTTTAATTGGATATAACAACAGTGACGTGTATGTTTTTGTCAAAGTGAAACAGGCCTCACCTCTCCCACAGGCTGCACACATTGGGGTCTTTTGGGTTCAGGGAGTAGCTCAGACCAATCAGGAAGCTCAACAGCAGCAGGACGGCGGAGCTCTGCAGAGTCAGCATGGTCCTGAGGGAAAAAACGACAGACATTTACAAAAACCCAAACGTCTCAGCGAAGGACGGCATCGGGCCAAAACATATTCCTTTTGTTAGTAGGGAGAAAAAACAGAAGAAGGACACAATAAAAGCAACATTTGTACGATGCAAAGCAATCTGGTTCTGCAACAAAAACATATGTTTTGTTTAGAGCATGCTGAAGAGGTGATGGACAATTCTGAGGTTGTTTATTTGGATTTCAATATGGAAATAGTCCACCTCGTTTACATGCCTTAATATGACATTTGAAAAACAAAAATCCAAACAAAAGTAGTATAGATTTCTTTTGTTGATTAGTCATTTTTCATGCTGAATTACTTATTTCCAAGAAACTTTTGAGCACAAATCTGTTAAACAAGATTTAAAGTGGTGCTTTTGTGTGATTCTTTGTGGAGAAACTCAGTTTTACAGATCTGTTGATTAGTCGACAAAATCGTATCAGTCTTAAGGCCTTTACACACCGGAGACATTTTTTTCGTGCAGTTATTGCACGTCAATATATTTTTTTGAGCTGTTGTTTTTGTCATGAGTACTTTCACACAGAACGTGAATATTACGTGGCAAAAAAGCAACGTAATTTTTTTCCAGAACAAAGCCAATTTTGCTGAGGTTTCACACTGCGAATAAAAGCATCAACCAATCACGTTGAGCGGAACGAGTTGCGCCTATATTTATGAAACAATAACATGGAGGCTCTGTAGTTCGAACCAGGACGGCAAACTTTATTGCTCCTTTCATCCTTGACAAAGGCAGCACAGACCAGATCCACTCCTTCCATTCTTACCTTTCACAATAAAAGCCCTAACCTATAATATTCGCATTGTCGTGTCAAGTATTATTATGGTGTCATTTATTCGTCACGCCCCCGGTGTGTAAAGGTCAGGGACAGCCTCGTTGTTTTACTGAGTGACAAATCTGAGCAGCCTTGAACCAGCAATAACTCTGTAGCACTCTGTCAGGCAAACCTGCAGTGGAAAATGTTGCACACGCAGATGGAAAAAAAGTTCCATTCTTGCTCTCAACTAGAGATTTACATTCATTGTTTTTGTTTTTCATTTACTACAATTAACAATTCACAGCGTGGCGGATAGGAAGATTCATTGAAAGCTGGTTCTCGGTACCTATAAATTGTGGTTTAGATTCAACCTCTGACTGTTAAAGAGTTTATTAAACGCTCAGCAGAGGTGAGGCAAAGAGCCAGATTTAAAGCGTAAGGCTGTCTGCTCGCCGCCGAGCCCAACACCGTCTCAACAGGGTACATAAAACACAGGCGTCGGGAGACAACTTGACAGCGGACAGGATAGATGGGGTAGAATGAGAGCATAAGTAAGAAAGAAAAGGAGAGAGACAGGGATCAGAGTCAAGAAATGTGACTCCCAACATCATCCTGACCCCTATCAATCAGTGCTGCCGTGAGGCCTCCATGCTCCTCTGCTGTCCCCTCCGCACTCCGGCAGCATCTGGATCCGATCAGTGCATCGGCCCAAGAGAGCGCCTCGGCACGGGGACCCTGTTGGGCTCTCAGGGATCAAGAGGGAGGCATTTTTTTTCCCCCCGTTTTTGTCCCAACAAATATCCCATGGAAATGAACAGAAGTTCAGCAGGCCAGTGGTGTGAGCCCTCTGGTAAAAGCATCGTGGGAATTCAACGGCATTTCTAGAAAACGGGAACGTCATGTTGACATAGGCTCAGTCAAGCCTGTTCCTCTCTGTTTTCTCAACGAGTCCCATCTGACAGAATTACTGTACCAAAGCTTCTTCTGTCATCTACTCATGGCCTCAGGGAGATTTCTCTGTTGGGACAGTGACATTGTATAGCCGACGATCAAGAATATCTTCTTCATGAACAAAACATCTCAGATCTCAGAAGGAGTAACAACAAACGTGTCTCTTACTGTTAAAACTAAAGAACCTCCTCAAGAATCTTCAATGAAATCTCACAGATTGTGTCTTTTGAACCAAAATGTTACCCTAAGAATAAGTGAAAGATTTCAGTCAAGTAAGATGAACTTAAAATTAAATCAACAGTCACCAGCCTGCTAGCAGCTCTGTGAGGATGAACTGCTTTGTCAGGCAACAAAACCACTTAGTTAGGTTTAGACAAAAACTACATGGTTGGGCTTAAAACAAACAAGTTTGAGAAGTAAAAATGAAACTGAATGTTGTGAATACAGGACACAAACGAACAGCTGATTGTGATGTGAAAGTTAATATTAACGCACGGGACAAAAACAGCAGTCTCCTGGATGAAAGCCTTTTGTTTGTTGAGCCCATCCATCTCCAATCCCGGCCATCATGTGTGTCTCTTTTCACTCTTTAAACTACGTCATCACGCTCCCGGAGCACTTCATTGGAGCGTTTAATATTGCAGCGGATGGGCGGTTTCTCATACAGGTGCTAAAGGGTACCTTGTGTGGCGGTATCACACACGGACGGCTGTGACAAAGCACCGGTATTTGGCGCCCTGGGAATGATGGGAATAGCATTAGTTGTGCAGGTATTTGGTCATAAACTAAAGTGACAAATTAAAATTTTGGCCTGATGATGGTGCCAGAAGAAAAGTCACCAAATCACCAAAGTTATTATAATTAATCATGAGGGGGACATTCATGTCTGAACCAAATTTCACAGCAATCCACTCAAATAGATATTTAGATAGAAATAGAAATAGAGATATTTTACTAAAAAACAAAAATTGGAACGTCTTGTTGGCTCCAGTGGAAAAGTCAGGGGGATCATCAAAGTCAGTAGGATTCATCCTCTGGAGATCATGAATGTCTACAAAGTGTGTTGGAAAACTACGGTGGCCTTCAGGTAACGTAAAAAAGCAAAAGCTAACGAAAACACAACCATTCTTAGTTTCAGGTGATTATACACTAATTAAAACATAGTTATGAATATTATATTCTATTTCTGCTAATAGATCCCCTGAAATGCTCCACACTGGCCCTTTGAGTCTGAACCAAAACTACATCTTGTTTCTCTCACTTTAAAAGCACGTATTCAGCACATATATTTGCATTTTGATGCACACACACCTAAAAAAGATTTGCCTTTGGCTTTTCTTAAAAATGAGCATGGATTCTCCGATGCAGATTGTCTTTTTCTGAATTGCATTACTTTCCCCTGACTGCTGTCACACAAATAGGTTGGTAAAAGTTAAGTTTAATTGACTAAAACTTCTAAAACTAAGATTTATTGGTTAAGTGGTAAGGTTAAGTAAGATAAACTAAAAAGTAAATCCGTAAGAAAACTATGATTTACAGATTTGACCCTGGTTTCTGGCAGTAGTTTCGACTGCATCATTTCACTGTCAAACTGCTTTCTCGCCCTGTCTCCTTCATGCCATCTATCTGCGGTGGAGAAACATATTTCTCTCACTTTTCATGCACATATTTGCATTTTAAGTCACTGCACAGGAACTTTGGGGAAATTTCCCAAGATGAGTTTTAGATTTGCCTGTGGCTTGGTGAATAATACATGCCTCTAATAGTGCCAAGGTCAGCGGTTCAATTCCCATCAGAGCCAATTCATGTACATTTACAAAATGTGATCTTTAAAAAAAACCATCAGAATATGGATTATTCTATGTGTTTGTAGAAGCAGTCCACCATAAACACCTCTGCAATCAATCAAAGGCTCATTTAACAGATTTACGTCTACGATAACTCTGTCCAGTGGCTGGTTATCACCGCTGGAGATTTGGCATGGTGAGGGCTGCAGCATGAATCAGTGTGCTTCTGATAAACTGCCTCTTACTACTCTCCTACCCACCGTCAGGAGTTAATTCACTCGCTGGCACAAACGCTAACGCCTCAGAAATCTGTGCCACAAAAACAGAATTTTATGAGAACAGGCATATGGCTTTTATTAAGAGGAGTCATCAACTTCACCAGCCACTTCATTGGACTAGGGGTAAATATTTTTCATTACCTTCTTTTCATTTTAATTGTGCTTCATTAGAAAAAGGCTTCAAACCGCATGGGAATTTTTAAACGCTGAGAAAGAGAGCTTAATGAGTGCAGACGGAGTTGTTTTGAAGTGGAGCTCAGACGCTGTTTGCATTACATGTTTGGGTTACCTACAGTGGGGAGGGGAGGGCAGGTAGACGTCTGGAGCTCCAGGTGGTAGTATCATCATCTGGAAACCGGACGCTTCAAGGAGGCTGTCCTGCGTTTTAGTGAAATAAAGGAGGGCACGTCCTCTAAAAATTGAGTTTTACATGAAACTCCACCACAACTGTGGACTGATTGATTCTCCCCTTTTCCTCCTTTTCACATAATAGCCTTCTGCTCCATTACATTCAGCCATAAGCTATCATTATTTCCTTTGAGCTTTTTCCAAACTGCAGCTCTGAACCTTCTCACTCGGACAAGCTTGGCTACGCGGCAGAAAAACACAAGTAGCATGATGTATCGCGACAGTTTTTCCGTTCAGTTTTGATGCATTTAGCTAGCAGATAACTGGCAGTGATGCATGCACACATTCACACTTCACATCCACAGGTCAGAGATCAGTTAAAACCACAACAGTAGAGGTTGCTCCAGCATATTTTGATCTTGTTTGTAATGAAAAAAACAGGCAATCTCATCCAGTGCAAAGAAACTTTCATGTGGCTCTATAAACCAGTATAAAATAGGCGAAACACCACACAAACACAGGCGTACGTGCATGTTCACATACACCACACACACATAACGTCCAACACCCACTACACAGTTTGTAACTCTTTCAAGGACCGATCAAGTGTTGTCATGTTCTGGAGACATTACACACACACACACACATCAAATGAGTCCCATACGCTGAATCGAGTTCAGAGAGAAACTATTTTTAGTATCTGAGAACATTTTGCTAATTCACTGAGCTTCTCTTGACTGACTCATACCGTCAAGGCCCAAAGCGGAGGCCCACGCGTACACGCATCGTACCAACTGAGGAATGCTGCGAGCTGTTTAAGGGCCCCGCAACGCTCTTAATAAAACCGCACAGGGGCTTCAGTGAAAACAAAGCCCAAATGAAAACAGATGCACTGCTTTTATATTAATCTCACCAGACACTCGTACCCATGTTATGACCGTATTCTGCTTCAATCAAGGGCCCTTCAGTGCTGACAGCTAGAAAATTATTTTGATTCGGTTTCATGCAAGAGAGCCGTTTTCTTGACAGATGAATATTCCCATCGGTCGTGTTCGCATTAGTTGTTGGTCAGGACAGAGGCTACACCCACGTAGAAACAGGACCTCCTTCTCTAATGGTATTATCAGCAGCATGAAGGAACAGTTTTACATTTTGTGAAAGAGTTATTGATAGCACTACTCCCATGTCTGTCCATTAAATACATAGCTGGAGCAAGGAGACGGTTAAACGTATCCTCTACTAATAGGTTCAGGAAAAGATCAGCTTGGTTAGGTTTAGGCAACACAATGCTTTAGGTAAGAAAAGATCGTGGTTTGGGTTAAATAATTCAGGAAGTGGCATATCTTATACGGAAGTTACGTGACCAATAAATCAATGTTGACATCTGGTTTCACACGAGGTACGAACACCGGTCTCCTGGATGAAAGTCCAGTGTTTTTTTAAACCTCCTCCCTACGCGGCGTTTCTTGCTCTTTATACTTCTTGGTTCACAATTACGTGGATTACATACACATTGATTTAGTGCGATATACTGTATGCAAATTACAGTGCATTAATTTTCATAGATATTAGTATGACGGTGTATGAGAACAGCCTGGACGGTTAGCTTAGCTTAAAGACTGGACACAGGGGGAAACAGCTAGCCTGGTTCTGTCTAAGGGTAGTACAATCTGCCATCCAGCACCTCCAACGTTTACTAATTAACACGTTATATCTTGTTTGTTTAATCCATACAAAAGCTGAAGTGTACTAACAAGTAGTCTAGTGTCAGTGGTTTTTACAGGAGGTTATTTGCGGGTCTATTTCTTGGCCGATCACTTCCTGAAGTCTTGTCACCATGAGATTGCTGGTTGCCTTGGGCTAAGCTAACTGTTGGCACATATGAGAATATACATATTTAGATATCTTCTCATCAGTCTCTTGCCAGCCAAGAAAATAAATAAGTGTAAACCTTTAATAAAAGGTCGAACTAGTCCAGCAACCGTTTAACCAACACTGACTTTCAGTATCTCAGCAGCAATTTATGATAGCTGAAACACATACAATTACAAAATGAAACCATTTGCGACAGCCACTTCTTGCACAAGCCATGATTTGACGATTTAGACAATTTCTTAAGGTTTAACTTAAGCTGTTTATCAAATGTATTAACTACAATAAATATGGAAATGCCATTAGTTTTGCAGATATTTAGTCATAAACCAAAGTATTGGACAAATTAAAACTGATGGAAAATCAGGGGATCAAACTTATTACAATTCATCCTGAGGGGGATTTGTAATAAACCAAATTTAATAGGAATCCATCCAATAGTTGTTGTGCAATCTTACTATAAACCACAAATTTCAAGCTCATGGTGGCATTAGATGAAAAGTCAGGGGATTCCTAAAGTCATCAGGATACATCTTCTGGGAATCACAAATATCTGAAACTAAATTTGTGCACTATTTTGACCTGCTGGTGGCGATAGAGGAAATGAATGAATCACTAAAGTCAGTAGGATTTATCCTCTGGGGACTGTAAATGTCTGTACAAAAGTTTTCATAGATTTCATGTCATAAGAGTGATGGACCGACCCAAAATAGATTCTACTGCAGATTTATCAAACATTTTTAACTGTCTTCACTTTTTTTAGATTTTATCCTCTTGAGTAAGATTAAAACTAATAACCTTTTTTATTCTGGTGGACTTTTAGGCAACGCACACGGCACTGATCAAACTGTTTGCTTCCCTGCTTCCTTTCCTTCTAACCTCAGATTTCTGTCTTTATTTAATTTATACGCAGTTGCAGTGCTAATTGAGGTAGAAAATATTAGTCACCCACTGGAAGGGAAAGCCATGGGGGAAAGAAAAATAAAACAGACAGAATAACATGTCGGTCGTGGTGTTAAGAGAGACAGCGACAGAGAGACAGAGACAGCGAGAGAGACAGCGAGAGAGACAGTCCTGCCAAATACAAGTTCACTTTCATGTCGAGGTGCTCTGATGTCAGTCACACAGAAACTACAAAATATGTCTCCCATCTTCCACACTCTCTCTTTTATCCTCTTGAGCTTTCAGAGCTTCTCCTGGCGTTACAGACTCTAGCGTGTTCTTCCAGAATCAATAACATAGAAACTTAAAATGCCTTTATTCTTTGCACTATTTTAAAACTCCAACCAAAGTCAACGAGGCTACAAAAGAAAGGCGGCGTGGTGAAATACTGAAGGTTTTTCTTGGAGTTATGACACACGATCCTGCAGGTGCAGTGCATTCTTGTGTGACTTAGAAGTGTGAATCAAACTGCAGATAATTCACATCTTGTTTCATGCTATTCTCGTAATAAGTCACTTGATATCAGCACCAAATCCCCGCTACAGTTTAATGTCTGATGTAACAAAGTTCATAATAAGGTCATTAATAAAACAGGCTAGCTGGACGATGATGGATGCAAGATTAGAGCAGAAAGCATGTTTTCCATTAAGAGAGTATTATAATAGAAAACAAAACTGGGACTGAAATATAAGATGCATTCTATTATCTATGTTTTGGAAAATATTAAAAGATTTCTTCTGGGAATACTTTTAAAAAACAAATCAAGGAACTTGGAAGGATCTTTAAATGAAGGCAGGTGTTCTTTATAAAGTTGTATTTTAAACATGATATAAATTTCCAGAACTTTGTCATAGCAGTGCAAAATGAAAAGTGAATCAATAAGGAAATTACAGCGATCTGAATACATTGTTGAGTTATTGTAATCCCTTGGATTACAGTTTTAATGAGGTAATCAGTCACTACAGTGGAAGAGTTTCAGAATAAAGGCCTGCCCAACATGTCAGCATACGGCTGAGGGAGAGATTTAATCGACCGGTGGTTCCCACAGGGAGAGATAAGGAGTGGTTAAACTCTATTATAATACCATTAAACAAATGAGAGAGCACAAACGAAGAATCATTGCTCTTGTATCAGACTTTACTCCCAAGTGCTCTGCCCACCCAAAGTGAGCTCTGTACAAAGTAAAATCTAGAGCCGTGTTTCCACTGCACGGTACGGCTCTGCTCGACTCGACTCACTTTTGGTACCAGGTCCTTTTCTCTAGCCGTGTTTTTCCACTAGTACCCCCCTCAGAGAAGTGCCGGTATGCAAGGAAAAAGTCACGCCAATGAGTAAAATGAAGAAGTACCCACTAGAGCACTGACCTTATATTGTTATGTTAATAAAATGTACCCAAATTCACAAATATGTAGGATATTACTACGGATTCCTGTAATCGTCTGCTGTATTAGTAATTTACTACGTGTTTATTTGCATATAGAGCGGGGAAGTGAGATCCGATCACAAGTGGTCTCTCGGGGGTGTCGCGCTAGTGACGATTGCAAAACTGCAGCGTTTTAACTCCTTCTAGTATCAACTCAAGTCACTGGGAACCTCAACCAAGGTGGTACCAAGAATGGACTTGTTCTATTGGTACCATCCACAACTTTTGCTCTCGGAAACACAAGAATAGCCGCTCTGAACTTAAGTGAACTGCTTGTTAGGAACTAGCCATAATTGAACTCCTTGAGACACAATTGTAGCAAACAGGAGTCTGTGGCCGACTGCAGGCCCTTTAAGGGGTCCTTGACATGAAAAACTAAATGGGAAACCAGTGCACTCTGCTAAATTGTGTGCATTATAAATTGGCAAAACCTCCAGCAACAGACAAAGAAAAGAAAGACCAAAGGACAAAAAATCAACTCAAATGTTTCCTGGCAACAACATGGTCACTCTGCACATGATTAAAGCATTTCTGTGCACCATTACACTTAAAAGTTGGCCAATAAAGTTGCGGTGTGTATCGCGGCCTTAAGGAGATTTAAATGATCACCCTCTGATTGTGATCATCGCGGGTATCGAAAAATACCCTCCACAGGAGAGAACAGCCAGAGGTTCGCGTCGCAAATTTACAGTTCGGCTCTTAGAAAAACAAATCTATAAAACTGCTCGAGGGCAGAAACTGACAGAAACTGGAATATATTAGCCCGAGTCCTCCATGTGACACACCGACCGCAGTCCCCTCTCCCCGTCTCCTCCCCATCCCACCCCCACATTTAACCAGAGTTACTGTAAACTGAATATAAAACCCATAATCCTTTGCATCTGGGTTCTCGTCTTGGCGCAGGACGGGTTCGGCTGCTAGACCGCAGTGAGGCTGGCACACGCTCCCCAGTTGCTGCTATGCCTCATGTTGGGTGGGTGGCTGGTTTTGAGGAGGGGGGGATGGAGGGCAATAGAGATCCTTAACAACACACTGGGGACTCGGAGAAACAATTACATGCCACACCCAAAAATGTAATGCAAGAACACACATAAAACTTTAAAAAAACACCCACAAATTTCACGGTGTTCATCAATCTTGCCACATTATCAACCATCAATCCAGAAAGCCTACATCAACATGTTCCCCTCTGTTTACAGTAAAGACATCGTATACGGTAAAAGGTGGTATTCTGCCACAAGAGCTGAACCCCCACACTGGAAAAAAAATAGGTTTTCAGTGGAAAACTCTTGGCAGCTCAAACGCAGTTGACGGTTCTCGGGGGAGTTGCGTGACAAAAGGATGATCTAGCAGCGAGGGAGAGAGGAGGGGGAGGCCTTGCACAGAAGTCTGGATTTCGCTGAGTGAGCTCTGCGGTGTTTGTTATCTGCAACACTGAAACGAGTGAAGTGAGGATTCTTGAACTTTTGAACTTTAACTGTACACCTTTGCAAAAAAATCTGTTTCTTTTGTCTCCTTTTACAGACAGCTAAACGGTCTTAATTTGACCCCTTATTCTGCAACTGTATCTTATAATTATGTCAGCAGATCTGCCCCACAGCTTTGCTAGAGTTTCCACTAATAACACAGGAATAAATAATTTGGATCCTCCTCGACAAAAGACTTCTTACCAGCAGGCTCTTAAATACAACGACAGATGCCTTGTGCGGCCTGCCAATCGGTGCTCGGGTTCGAGTCGTTTTAAAGCTCTGTTAATTAGGGGAGCTGCAATGGAAAAACTAACGAAATCACCTCAAGTCAACTCTGTCATCTCTACGGCGCAACGTCAGGCCAGCTTTCATTTGGCAATCAGTCTTTGTGGTCTGGGATCCTTTATTTAACTGAGAAAAACAGGATGCAGTATGTGCGCCCCCCTTTCCTGGTCCCCCCTTTACATTCATTCAAGTTTAGGTTCCAGTGGGAACCAATGACAGATTCATCAGGCAGCTGGTCTGAGGTCAGTTAGCTGTATCACTTCACTTTATTGTCTCTTCATATCACCCACCAACAGCCAATAAAAACATAATTTATGGGAACAGAGTATAACATTTAGGGAGATCTATTGGCACAAATGGATTATGATATTTATAAGTATGTTTTCTTTAGTGTGTAATAAGAATCGTTGTGTTTTTGTTACCTTCGAATGACCAAAGACCTCAAGGCAGGAGACAAAAAAAGTAACTGAACTAAAAATGAACTCTACCTGAACATGAAAGCAGAAGCTGATTTAAAGATCCCATATTGTAAAAAGTGAGATTTTCATGTCTTTTTTATTATAAAGCAGGTTTAAGTGCTATATATGGATGCTAATTTTGAGAAATTTTCTTAACCGATAACCAAACCTCGTTAACCGATTATTAACCGTTAACCGACAAGATTTGTGCCTCGCATGCAGCGGTGCATCAGCTGCAGTGTATGAGCACAGCAGGCCACGGAGTCCCCAGTTCACCCGTACGGGAGCGTTAACTTAGCAGATAGATAACTTAGATGCTGCGTGCAGTGTCGCGGTCGTGCTCAATGCAGTCACACACATACACGTGTGTGTGCGTGGTGTTATAGCTGTGAACGTAGCTGTAGCAGACAGTGTGTGTACACTTTATTTGTTGGTGAATAAATGCTACGAGGCTACAACTCCTCCGCTCAAGCGAGCTCAAGACCCGTACCCACTTCCGTTTTATTCAACTGCGGCTCAGACTGCCTTAAGGTGGGCTCTTAAGGTGGACCAGCTTTTCTCCTTAAAGTGACAAGTTTTACTCAGCTTTTTAATTAATTATTAACATTTGTTTTAACCGTTTTAACCGATAGTGTTAATCGGTTAAAATGCTTAATGTCGGTTAACGGTTAAACGGTTAATCATTAACATCCCTAGTCCTATATAAATACTGTGAAAGTATCGAAACGCTCAATCCACGAAGAAATACACACAGCCTGTATTCAGAAACTCTATTTGAAACAAGCTGTCAGGATTTCTGTCATTTTGTGATGTCACAAATTTACAATATTTAGACCATTTCACAGTTTTAAACATAAACTTTCTAAATGTGTCCCAGTTGCAGTGTATGTGAATGACATCAGCTGACAGGAAGTAAACATGGACCCACGCTGTTACTTAGCAACGCAATTCTGTTGCAATTTCCGCGTCTTAGACAGAAGGGTAAATACAGGTATATCCAGGCAGACAGTATGAGGAAAATAAAGTTTTTTTGAACATTACAGCATAGAAACATGTTCTAGTAGAGACAGAAAATACAAGTATGAACCTGAAAATGAGCACGGTATGGGACCTTTCAGATGACGGCATCCAAGAGGATGCAATGTGCGATTACCAGACCTTTTCCTGTAGTGGTAAATAGCTAGTAGTACGATAAGCTAGAGAGTTTGTGTGTGTGTGTTTATGTTGGAGAGTGTCTTTATGAGTGAGGTCAGAAGGCACTGGAGCTCATGTGACAACATCTGTCCCCACGGTGATTGAGAACAGAGCCCGTTGATATCGGTGGTTGCAGTGATAATGTCGCCATGGTAACACTGTTGTTTTGGAGCACATGAAGACATCAACATGAGTTGAGAAGAGAGAGCTGATTTTGTACTGACTCCTATCTCAGGGTACTCGCGGGGTCTTTAAAATATGCTCAGATCATAACATGGCAAACTGCAGCCCAACAGGCAACAACAGCTGTCAGTGTGTCAGTGTGCTGACTTGACTATGACTTGCCCCAAACTGCATGTGATTATCATAAAGTGGGCATGTCTGTAAAGGGGAGACTCGTGGGTACCCAGAGAACCCATTTACATTCACATATCTGGAGGTCAGAGGTCAAGGCGGAAGAGCATAGATATTTATACGCTTGCGGCCGACACAATGCGGTTTGAGAGAAGGAGTGAGAAATGGAGAATGCCAAGAGAAAGAAATACTCTAGCAGGGCAAACATGAATCAATCAATAAAAACTGATGAATATTAGCCTCGTTTATACCAGAAGTTCACACCAGAGGGGTGAATTATTCAGTTTCCTTTCCTAAGAATTAAAAGTAAAATTAAAAATAGGCCTATTTAACATAAAAATGCTTTTGCAGTGTATTTATTATTTTGTTATTTTCATTTTTTAAAGGGACTGTCCCGTGTCTTGTGAAGTGAGAGAAGTGTTATCGCCTCCCTCCTGTGCCCGCAGGGAGACACCAGTGCCAGTGTCACCGTTCACGTTTCTCGCTGCGTCACTTCACAAGACACGGGAAACCTCTGTTGGTCTGGAGGAGCTGCAGCAGTTATTTCTGCACAAACGTCCACTGTACATTCACTAGATATTCCCAGAACTACTAACTCTTCTGCAGTGTGGAGTGAGCGCGCATGCACGTCTAGAGGTGGAGCGAGAACGCACACGCTGTGTCAGTGAAGGCAAGCAGGCAGCGGAGGAGAGACTCCGGTTGCCAGTGTCTCCCTGCGGGCGCAGGAGGGAGGCTGAGGCAGGAAAAGCCAACACTAGGATCAGCATTGATTCATGGAGAGACCTTCGTCTGGTCAGCCAACATTACTGCCAAGCAGCTGAAATATAGAGTGATATTGTGGTTTTAGCTGACGTGTGTCTCCTCACTGTGTTGAGTGATGCTCGTTCAGGTATATTTAGAGCGAGCAAGCGCGAGCCCGATGCTGACTGTCGTTGACTTCACGGCCACAGGTGTCACTGTTAACAAGCAATTCTGAAAGTTACAAATAGTCCCTTTAAAAGTCACCAGAATGCAGGGGAGGACCCCCAGACGGCCTTGGTTTTGAAATCCTCCCTTTTTTTAAGATCTTAAGGTTGGCATGTATGACCAAATATTTGACATGATACAGTATAACAGCACGGGGAATAAAATTACAACTGTTGTAACTGCAGTCTTTAGGGACGTTGATGAGAAAGCAAATAAATAATCCTTGTTTTCTTCATTCATGAAGTGTTTACTTTGAGCAGATGTGTGTGATCTGATGTGGTTTACACTTTGTTTTTTTTTGAGCTGGGCTTCTTGCCAGTTGGAGGCCTTTGCTCTCCCTGTTGCATTACTCCGACACGTTTGGGGCTCGTGCGCTCTCCTACAGAGACCCACAGTGCAAACTGCTGCCTGGTCCTCCACACTCCAGACCAAAACCACAGGCAGGATGACTGTGGCTTCGATGGTCAGAGAAAGCAGAGGGTCCACAAAAACAAAACTTCAACACTGAGACACTGTTATAAATACACCAGTTCACCTCTACGGAGCAGGATAAACAAAAACACAGACTTACACACCTTTGGATTCAGATCCTGTCTGGTCTCTTTAAACAAGTGTTTTATCCAAACTTTTAGCGAGTGAAATGGTGGAAAACCCAAAATGGAGGCCCTGGCTGAGGTTTCAGAGGGACATGACCATACAGAGCTGTAATTACATGTGCTGTAATGCTCTGTGGATCACGCTGGTGCAGAGACGCATAAGAGTCCTTGTAAAAAAACACAGCCTTTTCCACAAACCGAGACCAGAAAACATAGCTTTGCATTGTAAACTCTCACAGTAAGAACAGACGTAAAAACCTCTCAGTCCACAACATTAGAAGGCTGCAGCTCGTATAACAAACACAAGTTGTGTTTCAAAATCATTCACACCATTTTAAGTTCGTTATTTGTTGCATGAACCATCTGTGTCCACAGTGCGGCTTTATCACATAGTGACAGGGTAATAAACCCAACCGGTCGAGGCAGATGGCCGCCCACCCAGAGCCGGGTTCTGCCCCGAGGTTTCTACCCGTTAAAGGGGAGTTTATTTATTGCCATTGTTGTAATACAATGCATGCTCATGTTGGGGCTCCAAATGATAGAGTACGGTACTTGAGATAACGTCTGTTATGATTTGACGCTCTATAAAAATAAATTGAATAATGTTCAAACTTGTGAATGTCACTTATACTGTGATTATAGCAGCAAATTAGCTTTTGACACGGGGGTCTTTGTGACCTGGTAGGTAGACAAACCATGGAAAATGAAATGGTTACACTCACTTTGTAATAGCGGAACATAAAAAGGAGCCAGATTCAGACTTAAAACAACAAGAATTTACCATTTTCTGTCATATTTCTGCCTCTTTACTGGTCATACTAAGCTTCATATTCAAGTGAAGCAGATTCCCCCTCGCACCCTTAATGACAAAATACAGAAATGCATCATATTGCATGCATATGATATTTATTTTTTTTATTCTGCCTTTATTTAACCAGGTTTGCTCCTTTGAGAACAAAGCTCTCTTTAACAAGGGAGACCTGGCCAAGAATAGCAGCAACACATTTCACATAAAAGCACATAGAATTGAGTGACATTGAAACTTATCAGATGAAACATTTGCACACCGACGTCCTGGACTTCATTGAACTCGTTCAGGGTTAGTATATTTTGAAGCTTAAGATCAGTCGGTAGATTGCTCCATGCAGTGTGTGCAGAAAATCTAAAAGCTTTCTTTCCCATTTCACTTCTGATTTTGGGAACAACCAAAACTCAAGAAGTCCTGCGAACGGAGATAGCAATTCCCATAATTGGAATTTAAAAGAGAAGATAAGTAGGTAGGAATTTGACCAAGAATAGCTTTGTAAATAAAAACATACCGGTGACTGAGGCGATGTGTACATAAAGCAGGCCAGTTCACTTTTGAGTATAAAACACAGTGGTGACTAAGAGATCCACAGTTTGTAATAAATCTCAGAGCCCCGTGATGCACGCTATCCAGCATGTGAAGACAGTGAGCAAAGACATTCATGTTCAACACATCACCATAATCAGTACCATTTGAAAACTCCACTAATTTCTGTTTCACACCATAAGAAAAACAAGACTTGTTTCTAAAGTAAAATCCAAGTAAAAGCTTCAGCTGATAAGAGCGATTGTAGTGAAACACATAAGTACATCATTAAATCATTCCGGTTTGTTACAACAACTAATTAGCACTTAACAACAAAGTACAGTAGTTTTGCAGGTGTTTTTTCATAAATTAAAGTGTTGGACAAATACAAATGTTCAGATCACCAACGTGACATCAATGCTTTCTGAGTTTATGGCAATCCATCTAATAGTTTTTGAGACATTTCACTTAAAACCACAAATGTCAACCTCATGGTGGCGCTAGAGGAAATGCCAGTGGATCACCAAAATCTACAGAAATCTACATTGTTGGGGAACCATGAATGTTTAAAGGAACAGTACGTAACATTTAGGGGGATCTATTGGCAGAAATGGTAGAGATATTAATATTAGGGCTGTCCTCGACCAAATAAATTCTTAGTCGACTAACACTCGTACGATTTTGACTACTAATTGATTAGTTGATTTAATCGACAGATCCGTGAAACTGAGTTTCTCCGCAAAGAGTCACACAAAAGCACCACTTTAAATCTTGTGTTTACCAGAGATGTGCTCATAAGTTTCTTGGAACTAAGTCATTCAGCATGAAAAAAAAAAGCATAAAACAATAACTAATCGACTAAAGAAATCTTAGTCGAATAACACCAAAGCAACCGATTAGTCGACTAATCGACTAAGAAGGGGCAGCCCTAATTAATAAGTATGTTTTCTTTAGTGTATAATCGCCTGAAAATAAGAATCGTTGTGTTTCCGTTACCTTAGAATGAGCCGTTTATATCTATATGGAGCCGACTGTCATGTTTTTACAGTAGCCCAGAACGGACAAACCAAACACTGGCACTAGATATAGGGCAGTTAGCGTTTTCACATTTTGCGCATCGGCCACCGTAGTTCTCCTACACACTTGGCACACGGAAGAACCTCACCACTAGATGCCACCAGATCCTACACACTGCACCTTTACCTTTCATAGCAATATGAAAGAGATATTTCACAGAATAAGCCAAAAATGTGACCTTCTGGTGCCACGAAGTGAAAAACCAGTAGATCATCAAAATAAATTTGATAATGAAAACATGAGTTTTATCTGCAGTTTAATTCAAAGCAGTCATGTATTAAAAAACAGTGAAATGTGAACTCAAATACACTAAATTAGATGCCTTCATAAACACATTTTGTGTAGGAGTTCACCACTTTTTTCACCAATTTTCATTAGATTATATACACGTTCATATATATAACAAACTGTACTGCATGAGTCCAGAAGTATGTTTTGTGTTAAGCCTTCACAAAAGTGCTACAACACATATGACAACCTGGAATTCATCGTCTGGGCACCATGAATGTAAATTTCAGAGATATTTCAGTCAAAGCGGTGGATCGACCAACGGACACTACCATCCCTAGAGCCGCTCTGCTAACGTGGCTAAAAATAGGAGCCAAGTTGTAATGAACTGCATGTATCCTTGAATGAAAAACATATTGACGACATACTCATTTCGAACTTGGCTGATTCATGTTGTAACTATTCGTAAAAGATCTCTGGCATAATGATTCTATAAGCAGGATATTTCTAATGGCTGCGACGCTTGATTGATCAGCTGGAATGTCCTTTGTGCTATTGTTTCAGCATGTATCACAGAGCAGTTGTTGATTCAGACGCACACTTCCTCCTCGTCTCTTCCTGTGCTTCACTGTCAAACTAATTCTCCGCTGCCAGTCAGGAAGCTCTCTGCTCTCTGGGCTGTGGATGTTTGTGTGAGTCAAGTTATGCTCTTGAATCTGCAATGTCATTGTATGACCTTATGATGAGGCCATGATGCTGTTTTATTACTTCCTCATCTCAAAATGAGTTAATAGTAATGGTATGAAATAATACTGTATATGGCAGGTTGAGAATGGCTCACTTTTAGGGCCATTATTTTAATAATCAATTCATTTGCAGATGATTTTCTTTGGTTAATCGTTTGGCCAGTAAAACTTGAGAAAACAGTGAAAAGTTTTTGCTTGAAAAATGACTTTTTTAATGACTTCTGTCAGTCAACTGATCGATAAATAGACCAGTCAATGCAGCTCTACTCCCATTAAACTTATCTCAGTCTAACATAGAAATTAGTTCATTTGTGTGTTAGTGGTGCAAGGGTCGGCTGTAGCTCATCGGGTAGAGCAGGTTGTGCTTTAAACGCAAGATTGGCAGTTTGATCCTCGATTCCTACCATCTGCATGTCAAAGTGTCCTTAAGCAAGACATCGAGCCCCAACAGCTTCACAGCAGCCCACTGCTCCTAAAAAATGCTCAGGATGGGTTAAATGCAGAGTTCAAACGTTGTTTTTGCACCTGTATGTATATGACTAATGTAATAAAGTTTAAGTTTTTTAAGTGTTTTGGATCATTTACAAAACAATTATGGCTGCAACTACTGATTATTTTAATTATCAATTAAATCTACCGATAGTTCTCTCAATTAATCAGTTAATAGTTTGGCATATAAAACATCACAAAACAGTGACCAAGAAAAACAGTAAATTCCCACATATGACAACCTGGAGCCATTAATATTTGAAGATTGTGATTAAAAATTGATTTAAATGATTAATTGATTATCAAAATAGTTGCAGATTCATTTTCTGTCAATTGACTAATCGATTAACGGACAACTCGTTGCAGAACTCCCCTCAATTTAACCCAAGAAGAAATGTGTCAAACAGTGGATGTTTTGGAGGATCCTGTACCTACAGTACGGTATGTTATTGATTTGCTAATCAGGACATTGTGAATGTCTTTTGCATTTTTGCAAATAAAAATATAAACAAATTGTTTGCTCTTCCAGAGATGTATCTTTATCTTCACCCTGCACAGTTGAACAACACATCTAAACTTTATTGTGTGCTGTACATTAACAAACATTAAAAAAATAGTTTGTTAGTTCTTTAATAGTTTTTGTATAAGGAAAAAAACATAAGAGCTGCAGCTTTAATATGTTTTAGTCCTAATTCTTTATCAGAGCATCATCCTCATGCTCATTTTCCCACCATAACCAGCTAACTTCTTTAATAATAATGTCTTTCTCTTTGCTTAATATCCTCTTAAAAACAAATCATTTCTGTCCTCTTTCGGGGTCAGAAAGTTGTGGGAAACGCTGCTTTAAAAAAAAAGATTCATAAGGAACTTAGTCACTGCGTCTTTAGCTGATCCTCCCATGATAAAACTATACAAAGGCCAACGCTTATTCATCCGTATTTATTAGTACACACAGTTCCCTCAACATATACAGAACAGGCCACGAGGTTAAGAGCCTTTGAAATCTTCAGAGGAGCTTATAAAAACAGGAACAGCCTCTGCTGAACTCTCGCAACAACCATGTTAGTTTCTCTGAGCAAAATAAATCTTTAAGAGAAAAAAGCCAGTAATTATATTAAGCAAACGAGTATTGAAATGGGAGCCAGACCACATTTTTGCAGTCTTTGTTTGGTCCTTTCTCTTGGACATGTATTGATCTTGGTCAGTATTGGACTTTGTCTTGAGTGCTCCCAAATTACAATAGCATATGGGCCCAGTTCATTGGCATTTCATCTATTTCCTACCCATGAATGCAAACCTGTAGAAACCTCTGTATGCAATGAGTTTGTGTAGAGTTGATAGGCAGCTAGATCAGCATCTCTGTTCAGGCTGAAGAAACCCCAAATCATTATTTTTTTTACGATTGGAAACTGTTCATGCTGCAACTGTTACTGTGGTTTATTCTCTGTCTTCTTTTATTTGTTTTCCTCAGTCAGAATAGCTCAAATCGACTCTAGTAATTGTGGTTTGGTCTCATATTGATCACGAAACCGTCATGGACTCTACTTGGATCTGATTTTAAAGTTGACACAGTTACAGCTTGCACTGAAAGTTTGTACTGTTGAATAGCCAGGGGCAAGAACGGATTACTGAATGGGCCTACTGGGCGCAGGCCCAACAGGTTAGTGGCCAAATGTCTATCAAGAGATGCAAAACGACCAAAAAATACACGCTAAACATCTACAAAGAGATCTAAAATGAGGAAAAAGAGATGCAAAACGTCTACAAATAGATCTAAAAGGACCAAATTGATATGCAAAATGTCTAGAAATAGATGCAAAATGACCCAAAAGAAGCCTTGTGATAGTCTGGCGACCTATCCAGGGTGTATCCCGCCTTCACCGAATGTCAGCTGGGATTTACTCCAGCCTCCCCACGACTCTGAATAGAATAAGTGGTTACAGATAATGGATAGATGGATGGATGACTAAAAAGAGACCCAAAAAGTCCAAAAAGAGACACAAAACGTCTGTGAAGAGATGCAAAACAACCAGAAAGAGACCCAAAACGACCAAAAGAAGATCCAAAACGACTATAAAGAGACACAAAACGTCTGTGAAGAGATGCAAAACAACCATAAAGAGACCCAAAACGACCAAAAGGAGATCCAAAACGGCTAAAAAGAGACACAAAACGTCCACAAATAGATGCAAAATGACCCAAAAGAAGCCCTGTGATAGTCTGGCGTCCTGTCCAGGGTGTAACCCCGCCTTCGCCCAATGTCAGCTGGGATCGGCTCCAGCCCCCCCCACCCCACAACTCTGAATAGGATAAGCAGTCACAGATAATGGATAGATGGATGAATGCCCAAAAAGAGACCCAAAATGACCATGAAGAGATGAAAAATGTCTATGAAGAGATGCAAAACGACCAAAAAGAGATGCAATATGCCCTTTACATGCCTGTGCCAAGGGGCCTGTTGTCTCATAATCCGTCCATCAATGAGCTACACTGTTGCACTGGGTGACATGTTCCTTTAGGATGATGAACACGAGCACTGTAGTTTATTTAGGGTCAATCGATCCCACATGAACCGTCCTGCTGCTGTAAATCCTCTAGCATACCAAATGTGTATTAATCAGCAGCTGAAAAACGCTCATTTACCTCTATTTGAGTAACATTTGCTAAAAACTGAAGTACCCAGCTGTTTTTTGTTTTATTTTTAATTACTGGGCTTTTATTTTTTTTTGTTTTAAAGGGAGTTGTTTATGTCTTCAGTAAGAAGCAGTGGGTTTGGGGGCACAGACCGGGAAGTCTGACAGTATTTAGGGACATTGTTGGTTTTGGTGTTTTCATATTTGTTGACAAAAGGAAAAATATAGAACACCAGACTCATCCTTCAAATCTGAGACGTAGAGAATCATTTAGTCACACCGTGATTACATATTGACTGTCACTGGTGCAGAGACTCATATGCAGCATATTAATGACTCCAGGGTGTCATATATGCATTATGCACATCTGGATGTACTTCCAGTGTGGTGACGTATGCAAAAACAATCTGAATCTATTTCACAGCTTTGCCAAACTTTACAGCCTGTCCCGCACAGGCTGGTCGATCACCGGCGTTCACGTCTCCAATCGCCTGTTTGACTTGTAGTTCCTTACGAGGGGAAACAGGCGATCACACTGCAGCCACTAAAGGGAAACGCTGAACCACTGCAGGCAGCCAAAAACTGCCAAGTCATCACAAAACTCTGTATCGAACGTCGACATAAACACAGATGTGCACACACAGACCTTGCCTGTTCCATGTACCTCAACACACACACACACACACACACACACACACACACACACACACACACACACACACACACACACAGGCACCCTTCTCTCTTTTCTTTCCATTACGACCTTTGTTTTTTGGCTCAAGACCGTGCAGATTGCTTACTCTTGTGGGTTTGACCCTCGTGGTGGGGGAGCTGCTGTCCAAATTCTGTTGGAAAGGTGTGAAATCGAACCCCATCTGCTTTAGAAAAACCCACCACGAGCACAGAAGCTGAAGGTCTGCAAAACCCAATTCTGAACTTATTTTAAATAGGGCTGTCAATCGATTAACATATTTAATCGTGCTTAATCACATGATTGTCCCATAGTTAATCTCAATTAATCGCAAATTAATGTCACATTTTTTTATCTGTTCAAAATGTACCTTAAAGGGAGATTTAGCAAGTATTTAACACTCTTGTCAACATGGGAGTGGGCAAATATGCTGCTTTATGCAAATGTATGTATGTATTTATTATTGTAAATCAATTAACAACACAAAACAATGACAGATATTGTCCAGAAACCCTCACAGGTACTGCATTTAACCTAAAACAATATGCTCAAATCATAACATGGCAAACTGCAGCCCAACAGGCAACAACAGCTGTCAGTGTGTCAGTGTGCTGACTTGACTATGACTTGCCCCAAACTGCATGTGATTATATTATTATTATATTATCATAAAGTGGGCATGTCTGTAAAGGGGAGACTTGTGGGTACCCATAGAACCCATTTTCAGGTCAAGAGACCCCTTTGAAAATGGCCATGACAGTTTTTCCTTGCCAAACGTTAACGCAAGTTTGGAGCTTATTTAGCCTCTTGGACGACAAGAGGCTAAATAATGACATGGTAGGTAATGGCTTCCTTAGGTTTTTTATTCTTATACGATGCCACTAACTTTAAAACTCAGCCAGCTACCACCTCCTTAATATCGATTGTGTTAATGCGTTAAAGAAATTAGTGGCGTTAAAACTAATTTGCGTTCACGCATTATTATTATTATTAACTCTGACAGCCCTAATTTTAAATAATTGATGCTGCACTTAGTAAGAATTGTCTTTTCTGAAGCAAACAAGGCCTACTGTATAAAAACAATGTGTTTTGTTGATATTTTGTAAAATATGGGCTTCCTGTGGGGTCTATGGCGACTGACAAGATTATGATAATCCCTTGTGAATGTCTGCGGCGTCTGAGTAACATCACAGGAAGCATCATTCTTTACTGAGACACAATGTTTTAGAGCGACATACTTCATTCTGCGGATAACGTTCCCATGCAGAAGCTTTAATGCAAGACTTTGAGTCACGGTTGTATGAAAGAGAGAGAGAGAGGCAGAGAGAGAGCAATTTACGGTAACAGACTTTAACCACGCCACATCTGGTTTAGATTAAGACAACACTTCTAATGTGACTGGATGGCAGCTTTTTTTTTTTTCTCTCATTGCAGCTGCTACAATGCAGCGAGCTGGGAACGATTGGAGTTGTTGTGGCCATATTTTTCTGTCGTTGTTGATGATATTCTTCTGCCACTTGTTTCCAGCATTAATTTATGTCTTCTACAACGAAAAATAATGGGTGATTCACCAAAGTGTTGTTGCCTGTAGGGCGGTACAGCCATTATGCAAGGAGAGCAGGAGCTGCACACTGGGAGACAGATGTGCCTTTTCAATTACTGCCATGTGGTCAAGCGTCTGCAGTAACTGAGGTACTTAGATAACCGGGAAAGGCTTCGGCAGCAGCAGCAGAGTAGCATCAAGGCAGGTAGAGTTCACCAGAATAGTTATCAGTTATTATCTCTATTGGCTTTCCTTCTCTATCTCTATTTCCAGGAAGTCCAGTCTGGGCCAGTAAATTCCTAAAAGTTAAACCCCGTTGATTTACAGGCTATACCTCACGCACATGGTGTGCTGCCTTTCTGGAGGACAAGGTGGAAACCTGCAACTTATTACAGTGATCATTTTATTTCTTTTTAGCCCAAAAAGCTCCTTGTCCCTCCCTCTCTCCCTCCCTCCCTCCTTCCAGATGGGCCTCATCCTGCAAGCATCTGGAAATTAAAGCCTTATTTTCTTCACTCAAAAAACTTCAGCCACGTGTGCTACCCTGAAGGTGAACCCTGGGAGATGTTCCTTTACTTAAGTCTTATCCCTCCATGCTTTTCCCAGCAGTGTCACTAGACTGAAACAGTTTCAAACCCCACAGGTGGCACCATTAATTCACCTTGTTGGACAGCCTCGTGGCTAAAGACAGATGAAAGTAGGCGCTGCAGAATGTGCTCGAGGTAATTGAAAGCCCTGGCATGGTTCTCTGTATTGTGCAACACGTTAGTCTCTAGGGGCTTTTTGGTAGGACACCTGCGTGTGTGTCCAACACAACAGGAAGACAGGGCGGGCAAAGAGGAGACAAGAGCCAGATACCAGCCACCACACAGGACATCCTGGGCAACATCGTGGGAGGGCAAACACTGTGGATGGTCGGAGGGAGAGGGTCCAGGGGCCTGTCATCTTGTTTGGGTATGACGTTCCATCTCAAGGAAACCAAGTGAAGGGGAAACTGTTAACGCTTTTCTTTTTCTGGACGCCCAGAGGCAAAGAGAAGCAGCGGGAATCACAGCAGGTCTTCTGTGAGTCACGGAGGAATATATATATATATATTTGTTTTTATCTCGGTGAGGCTTCTCCTAGCTTTTTAAAAAGTGCTGTAAATTAGTTTAAACTATTTACCAGTTTATGAGTAAGTAAGCAGTTTTGTTGTTAACACATTGCAAAAGCAAGTTACCGCAGAGTATCTTGTCAGCACTTTATTGACATTGTCTTTTGAAGCGAACATGCTTTTCTCATTACTCTTTAATTGACTACAACTCCCTGGTTCATTATCATCTGTCTCCAACCAATAATTTCATCTCTTCAGCCTTCTGTCTTTCAACACAATCAGACCCTGTCCACACAGTCCCTCAGGTCCATGCTCTCTCCTCTGTCTTCAATCATCTTTGCACCAGGTGGCGGCACCAGGGGAGTGAAAACTGGGACAAACAATAGGAAGCCGATAGGAAACATCTTGCATGTACATCCAGGTCTGCATCTCAACACTCTCTTCCTCTGACATGTAAACAGAAGAGAGTTGGGAATAAAATCGGGCGCGTAAAAGGAAAAGTCCTTGAACGATGCCATCCGACCTATATTGGCTCACACTTCTTTTTTTCCAAACCTTTTTGGCTTCTGTGCCCATTTTCACAAAGAATCCTTTTTTTCCCAAACAGAGCTTGTGTTGTTTTGAGTAATGTGGATGCTGACAAATAGTGAAAAATCTGTCATCCTGCCTTTCCTGAGCCTAGGTTTGTCTTTCAGAAGTGGCCTGGAAAATGGAACACAAAAAGAGAAAATAAGTCCTCTCATAAAATGCAAGATGGACGACTGCGAGAGTCATAGCTTAACGCAGCTGGTGGAGTGGATCTAGGTATAAGCTCAAGAAAAACATCAAGAGGTCTAGCAGTTCATGTCCGCACGGTGCCAAGCATGACACAAAGGCCATTTGTTTTTCTCATGCAACGCTCACATCTTGCATGGTAAACTCATATTTTATCTCGTAAATGGCTAAATAAACATTCAGCGCTCCATCTGCACGACTAATTTCACTGAAAACAAACAAAAACATCAACGTAACACCATTTTCATTAGATATGAAAACAAAAAGCGAGAAGCCCCCTGGGCTTTGAATTCGGTGCTGTATGTCCTCTAATTCTGCATCTCAGGTTTCACTTGGTTCCAGTCATCCTGCATAGACACCACAGCGAGACATAGACACCAATGAAAGCCCCTGAAATCTTAATGAACAATGTCTCCACTGCTGCTCCACCCACCACCCCAAACACCACCCACCAACCACCAACATAAGCAACTTCAGGAAAGACCCTCACCACAGTACAAGTAGTCTGTGGTCACTTCATCAAGCCGCCGTTGGCTCCTCCTCCTGTTCCAGCCCCAAACCCCCCGACCTCGGCTTTTTATGATTGGTTATTTGAGCCAGAGCCCAATGAAACTGTACATGTTCCACGGCCAGAGCAGAGCGAGCGACCCAAAACCCTCCGAGCTGGAGGGCTGCAGTCGAATCTGCTCCAAATTACTTGCACGGCTGCAGAGCACATGGGGTTGAAAGGCTTATATAAGCCTGTGGTAGGAATATTCAACCCGTGTCACCTTCTTTTGAATTCCCCTGTGCTCTTTGTCTTATTTATCACGACTATTTATGCATCAAAAATAGAAGCTTGGGGAGTAGACAAAGGTCACTTTTTACATCTTATTAACTTTCATAAGGAAAGCTTGTCACTGATGTATAAAACGTATGGGGTGTATAAACAGAATTTCCAGTGACATGCAACGTTTTATACATAAATAAAAGTCAGTGTATAAAGTCAACACGCAACATAAGGAAAAAGAGCCACCCAGTACCACCCACATGATTGACAAGTAGAATGCAAAAACACTACAACAATGACAATTTAGCACCAAAAGACACCACAACTAAAAGAAAACAAAACAAACAAGACTAAAGATGCTCTCAGACAGTGAGGGGTTTCTGCTGTGGCTGCCGCGAGGCAACTTCTGACCGCTTCTACATCCCCCAGCTACCTCCAATACTACTCTACAGTATATCACACACTACAGGCTGCTGCTATCCACCTGCCATAATCTCATCATGCAGCTAAATAGAGCTTAAAATAGAGGAACTGGTTCGCAACAGGTCAGTTAAACACTCAATATGTCATTTCTGCTGCTAGGGAGTTTTAATCAAAACAATAACAAAAGGAGTACTTTGATGATGTCTTGAAGTAGCGTGGGATCATGGGAGTTGGCGACTTCACCATTGCCGATGAGAATCTATCTGACGTGACTCAGGCAGAAGTCGTATTAATGGACGAGGTAATGTAAACAAGTTTTATTCACGCTACATTTAGTCACGTTTATTCACGTTATGTCATTTCATTCTAATGAAATAGCCGCAGTAACGATGATATATATCGTAACAATATAACGTAATGATAATTTGATAACTCACCATTAGACGAGAGTTAGAGTCGACTACCCATACAGCTAATGTTATTGTAACGTTAGCTAACGTTATGTGGTGAATTTCATCCAATGTTTACGTCCCAAAATGTTGTTGAGTACATTGTTTCTGTACGTATTTTACTTTGCTTATGTACTTATATTAAGCCCAACCATGACGTTTTTCCTAAACCTAAGTGTGTGTTTTTTTTGCCTAAACCTAACTGCAGCTGTTAC
>CAKAOH010006941.1:2702-21015 GCA_916701665.1 Sebastiscus tertius
TCTCACCCACAACCCCCCCCCCCCCCACCACCTCCACCACCTCCAAATACCCTCTTTAAGAAAGCTGTCAGTCTCCCTAAAGTTAAGGGCTCCCACTTTACGGAGAGGCAGCAGAGGTGAGGTGTCAAAGGTTAACTGCGGCTCTTTGGGCTGAGACGAACTTTGATGACAAGTTGTGTTGCCAACAGTGGAGGTCAAACAGACCCTGGTTGAACCGTGGGCTCTTCATCACTTTAACTGCAGGAATAACTATTCATTTGTCAAGTGGCAAACAGGGGGGCTTCATGTGGCTGGCACCATGACGCATGTACAACCTGTGGGAGTAGTTTATTATTTTCAGATTCAACAGAAAATAACTTTGGATGTTTGTAGCTTTTTTTTCACTGAAAAAAAAAATTCCCAATTTTTCATGCTTTTCCTTAAACAATCAATTATTGCATTAAACGCTAAACGGATTAGTTGATAAGACAAATCAATAGCAGCGTCTATTTTCAATTTTTAAAACATACACACACGCACTCAAGGGACACAATGTTGCATGTGCTAATGCGTGGCCTGTGATTATTGATGGGCCATTTGCAGACAGCCTTAACTGCACAATATGTCTCGCCATTACTTTCCTGACCTCATTCTGGCTTGGGGACAACATTATTCATGTGAGAGCCGGAGGAGAGGAAGCGAAAGAGAGATGAGACCTGTGGGGGGAAATGGTGTGAGTGTGTTGGAAGTAACAGAGGTCTGCAGAATTACCATCAATAACCCACCTCCCCTCCTTGTACATAAAGAGAGGAGGGAAGGTGGGAGGAAGGGAATAAGGAAGTGAAGGAAGAGTGACAAGGGCGCTGAAGCGGGGTCAGGGAAGGGCAACTTAAGAAAAAAAAGCACAGTCCAAATGCTATTTTTAAGTTCCTCTTTCCTCCCCTCTCCACAGCTTGGGGTAATTTAAGAGTGTCCAAACCCAGACAGTGTGAGAGGGAAGAAGCATTCATCACCGGAGGAAGACACCAGTGTTCACAAGGAAAGAAGGATGAGGACCCCAAGAGAGGAAAGAGGGAGAGGGATGGAGGGAAGTAAGATAGGTCGAGATAGAAGGAGGCACTGTTGGCTTGCATCACTGCCCACTCATGTGCCTCTTGCTTGGGATGTACATCTTTGGCTGATGTTGTATTTAATGAGTGTGTGAGTGAACTAATGCACATGACAGGGCTGTAGTGCTTAAGACATTCATGAAGACTCTACTGATCCAGACTCATCTGGTTCCTCCCTATCTAAACATATCTTTGAAATTACTTTCTATAGCTATTTAGTTATTTTCTATCTAGTGAAGCAGACTGATGGTAAACAATCAGCTTATACATTATGATCCTCAAACCTCTCAATTTGTCAATTTTCTTTGTTTGTTGGATGTTTAAGGGCACTCTTTTTAATTATATGATATTATTATTATTGTGTCATGCATAAATAATATGCCCAGCCCAAACGGGCTTACAATACACCATTATTTAGACCATAAAGAAAAGACAAAGGCAGAGGCAGGGTAGCAGTATAAATTACAAATAATACTAGACAAATAAACCTCCCTGACATTTTTTGTTAAGCTTGACAAACAAAAGGTAGACAATTTATAAGCATTAAAATTAAATAGCTATTCCATTTTGTCATCATGGAATGCCACTGCTTATTATGTATTCTGGTCTTGACCTTAATAATTGAAGATCACGCCACTCCATCGGACCAAATATAAATTCAAACTGTACATATATTTAGACTCAGGCTTAATTAACATGGCCATGGCTACAGTATAACCCTGGTACACACCGCTGAACCAGACTACTTCTCCTGGACTGCAAATGAGCATTTTTGTGAGATTGGGATTTGCGATCAAGGTCCTAAATAGTGCATATTTTAATTATATTCAAACCTTGGGCCACACCAGGATGGACATGGTCAGTAGGCCAAACTTTCTATTCAGACAGACCATTGGAAAAAGAATGATAGCTAGACTTGTCCTGCTACTTTTGACAATGAATTGTGTATGACTATTGCAAAGCTTTACCGGTGCAGACCTGAAACTCATCATAACTTTAATAACTCAAATGTCATGCTTTTAATTGAAATTCACTTCACACTAACAAAACTCATTCTGAAGTCACGATAACAGTACAAACACATGATGGTAAACCTGAGGAGCTGAGAAGCTTTTAAAGTTTCTATATTTTCATCCAGATAAGTTATATGCACATCAGTCAGTGGCTGCACTACTTCACGTCTTCATAATGGTGCTGCACTGCACATTATGAGCAAAGGATCAATGTGGCTTTTTTCCATACATACAGCTATATAATGGCTTTTCTGCCTTTGCATGTGACTCAGATCTCATGTTTCCCTGGCATTTCTAACTAGAAATAGTAGCATTGTCTTGATTTGTTTAACTCAAACCCAAGCTCAAGTTAAATCCCAGGGAGAGCAACTTACATGTGACTTGACATTTGAATCCTGTGCCAGTCAGATTGGAATTTATAGTATTATTTATAATAGTAAAACTGGCATGGTGGACGCAACGAGACACAGCAAGGAAAAATAAAACCAAACTCTTTTGGTAGTTTAGAAGGCACCTCATTTCAGTTAAAACTTGGCTCCCATCAAAACAAAATGTGTTGAGGTAACATTTAGTCTTCAGTAAACACATCTGTTTTTGACATGACAGTTGCATGGTATTGGTGTCAGATACAGTATGCAGTAGGTACAAGACATGTGACATGTTTGAATAGCAGAGTTCAGCATGAGGCCCTGTGCTGAGAGCGTGGCCTTACGTCAGGTGTCAGTTATGTAGCTGTTGTCAAATCTTGACGTAAAGGATAGGGTTTGAGAGGCACAGAAAGAGATTCCAGTGCACACTTCAACAGAGAAGATGAGATTACACTGCTTGTCAATTCCTGCTCACCTGTCTATAATCAGGATGTCAGGTGCATTGTAAAAACTGATGGGTCTCATTGGTTTTCCAGTGGAGGAATGTCCTAGAGGCTGCCTTCTAACACAGCAAATTAAAACATGTCACACTCATGTTAGCATCTCCTAAAGCAGTCATGCAGAGAGCTTGGTGATTCCCACCGATACAAGACATGTCATGATTACATTACCGTTATTAGCAGGCATGCATGACTGGTTGTGGCAAGTGGGGAAAAGGCACACCTCAGATTTAAGGCCACCTCCTGTATTATTTTGTCAGACTTTAACTCCTTCATATTGTTAAAATAGAGATGGTTTATACATGCATAGTGGGTGGTTTCATTCTCCATTGTTTTTTGTAAGCAAGTCACAAGTATGTTGGCCACAAGAGAGGATTTTTCTCTGGAAATGCTGTCCTGTGAGTTCGCTAACTGGGCCGCATTCAACACAAATGAATGAATGCTCTTTTTGATACGAGCACATGGCATCCTTTGGTGCCAAGAAACGAAACTAATGTGGAACTTCCAAAAACAGCAGTTCCTCAAATGGCCACTTGAGTCTGGCTCCAAAAGCGAGTCAATCCCCACAGACACCCATGTTGTGTGCAACTATACAGCAGAAACAAACATGTCTACAACCTGGTTCCAAAAAAATGGTTTTGATCTCTCTAACTTATTTCCGTTCATGACAATGACCGTATGGTGGGTGAATTTTTATATAACTCACCTGTATAAATTATATTAAGGCTTAAAGTTCAGCATAATTAAGGCCATGGCTGCTTTGAGTGACAGGTAGGTGCCATCAGGTCACTATAGCTGCTAGCTGTCTGCTCTGCTGCGTGTCTCGAGCCTGCCTCAACTCCACCAACAATCTTTGATCAATTTTTGGATTAGCCGGAAGCTAGGCTCTGTTGTCACGGAGCCACCCACTTCAGAAACAACAATATATTAAACACAAGCAGCATGGAAACCTAAATTATGTTAGTTACTCTGAATCTAACTTTAACAGGTCAGTGTTCTCCTCTTTCGCTTTCCTTCAAAGCCATCTTAATGATTGCCAGAGCTCATGGGTGGCTTTGCCTTGCCAAAGAAGAAAACTGCATTAAGATAGTCCAGTGGGTCAGCACGCTTGACCGCAGTTTAAGCCTACTGGAGAAATCCACCCATGTGTAGCTTGTTGGCTCTGACCGGCTGCCTGGCCTTGTGCGCCACAATCCTAAATCCCAAATACCTAATCTGGCCAATGACATGACACCGACTTTTAATCTGCCTGGGGTGTAAAACGAACAAAGGTGAATGTCAATCCTCCCCCTGTCATCCAGTTCCAAACCTGGACACATAAGGAAATGCAAAAAGTGTCTAATAGCCACAGAGCAGTTTTGAAAGATTGATAGGAAGGGGAAAAAAGGAAGAATGGATGAAGTTGAGGTTGAAAGGTGCCTGATGTTATGTTGTGTCACTGTTGTTCCTGCTTCTTTCCCTCTCTTAGTCCAATTAGAAACTGGGTCTTGGCTCGCGTTGCTGGCAGCACAGTGTTAACTTAATGTGGCGTGAAAAAATCATTATGCCACACTACAGATGGGCCCAGCCATGCAGAGGAACCTTTGCGCTCCCTTCAGAAAGCCATTTTAAGCAGGGGCACTAATAAAACGGAGACCCGACCATTTGCTGATGACAACGATGTGTAACAGGGCGCCAAGGGTAATGGGAGAGAGAGGGGCTGAAGGGGAGAATGAAAGCGTTGAGTCACAAAGAGACAGCTAAGAGGGGAAAGATTAAGAAATTAAAAGTAGACATACGAGAGGCCGACGGTTAAGCCAAGTTTACTCAACAGCAAAGAGGAATGAGTGGTGCTTTCTAAAGGGTTCAGATTCATAGTATTTCTGCCACCCCAAAAGAAACATTTAGTTTTTCTTTTGAAGGGCTCAAGAGGTCAAGGTCTGTGTTTGATTCCCATCCAAATCCAAGTATTGATCTGTGTAATAAATCCTTCAAAGCAGTTTTAGGAGGGCAGAAGAAATCCTCTGCTTTCTCACAAACACCAGCTCTCTTTCTGAGATTCTCCTAAAACATTTCTTCTGTGAAAGATGGGGCTGGGAAATCAAAGACAGTAAAAAAAAAAGTAGTAAATCAGAAGTGCCCCAAGGCAGGAAATAAAAAAAAAGAATCCTTTGAAGGTTGCCGCAGATGGTGGCTTCATGATAACCTTTTCACCCTTGTGCCCTTGGGGTCCAAACAGGCGAAAAGCATGTAAACATGTTTTATTACAACATAAAACTCTGAGGAGGTCGTTGCGTGTCTGGATTTCCTTTAGGACTTTTTATTTTACCAGAGGAAGGCATGTTCTCTCTGAGCTCTTAAATGCAATGACCGTAAACATGTATGACTGAGTGCATGTTAATGGCAAAGAGGTTAGGGAGTAATGGACTGAGTGAAGTATCACATTTAGCTGCTAGCAGCCTCATGGTGGTGATATTATACATGGTGGATTGTGGTTGGCTACTTCCTACTTAATCTTGATCTAACGTCCCTGTAGAGGTAGGGATGGATGTCATTGGTCATTGACAGTCGAGATCAGTCACTCTCTTAAAGAGCAAATGACACAAGATGAGCTTGAAAAATTGAGAACTATTTAAATATCTCAAAATGTGAGAGGCAGACAACCAGACAGAGGCATACTTGCTAACCTTGAGACCTCAAAAATAGTGGGGGGTCTCGGGATCCTCCCCCAGAAAAAATGTGGTTTCAGAGACTTTGTTTTCTGCACTCTGGTGAGGTTTAAAAAAATAAAATAGCAAAACAAGTATTTACAGTGCAAAAACATTTTAATTTTACTTTTAATTCTCAAGAAAGAATACATAATAATTTGCCCCCCTGGCGTGATCTGTCATAAACTCATTTCAGTTTTATTCATTCATTCTTTGCCCCTGCTTGAGTTTTTATTTCTCTTAGAACTCTCCATTTCTCTCACTTTCTGAAAGCCTTTTCAGACAAAACTCAACAGAACCACTGCCCTCTGAAACCCATTATTTCCAACTGGTTTGCACCACGCCACGACCGCCTTTCGCTGCTTCGGGCGCTGCACGTTGTGATGTGCGGCGAGCATGCTCAAACCGAGTTGTGTCGCAAGCAGCTCCCTTCTGCCAGTAAACAACATTAGATGTAGCTGTATTGTTGTCTGGGTGGAAACAGTAAGGCTTATACACGCTGTAAAGTGCAAGAAACGGAAATAGGGGAGAATTGTGACCCCAGGAGGGCAATGAAAAACGGGATTCTCAAATCAGGAGGTTTGGCAAGTGTGGACACAGGCTGATATTGAATGCAAGGGTATGGAGACATGTAGTGAAAAGACAAGACATTTAGATTCAACTCTGATGACTGTTGTTCATGTTCATTCAAGTTCTGATATTCCCACCATGACCAAAACCTAGCCCTTGCTGTACAGGATACCCTTAAACAAACATGTTTTAATGCCTTCAATCCGTGTTTCAGAGTTCAACCCTATTTTATCTTGTTTTTTATTTTAAGAAAGTTTGGTAAAACATTATTGCAAAGTGTCCATTACCTGTCTAACCACAAGGCCTTGAGACACCAGTGTGCTTGGAAAAAAAAGCAGGATGTTAACCAGCTCACTGGACACTGACACATTTATTACCCGCTTGTTTCTACAAGAGTCATGTTTCTGGCTTTTTACAGCATTTGTTTCAAGACACAAGGCCACGTAATTCCTCCTAAACGGACCATGAGAAATGCTTTCAGACCAAACAATCTAGTATAGAAATGTTGACCAGTCATAAAATGCAGCCTTTCCCTGTTTGGGAAAGTAATGGTTTCCTGAGCTCGAGATGCAAACATGATATGAATCTGAAAGTGCATTTGGGATGTTGGAGAACATAAAATACTTTGACCATGATTTCCATTTAGCAATTTATTTTGGTTTCAGTCTCTTACAAAGGTTCACCTACCACTTAGTGCATTATTTTATGGTCAACTGCAAGCCTCTAACAGCGATTGCAACACTGAACCACATGCTGATAAAGTTAAAATCATTAGCAGTGATATTGTTGTTAGGTGAAACCACCATGGAGAAGAAAACATCCCAAAGCCCCAAACAATTATGGACATATCGCACACAATCCCCATGTAAACAGGAGGGAGGAATGCAGCGTGACTGCTTTCAGATATGGATCTCGAGAAGTCAAATCCCACATACTATACGCAGGAGAGGCAGATACAAACCACTCTGCATACTGGAAATGTTTAAAGTTAAGCGCCCTTCACAGCGGTAGGTCTGGATGGAGTCCATCTGAAGGTATAAAGCTCCTAAGGGTCTGCTCTGCCCCTGGGTTCTGTCACACCGTAGCCTCCGAGTTAACCTTTTGTTTTATGCCCTGGTATTCCATTACACGTGTGCTGTGACGAGGTAGAGGAACAGCAGACTTGCAAGTCAGGGGAGTGGTTGACATTTTGCTGGTTGTTAAGGTTTAAACAGCTTACCCGCAGGAGGCAGTAGATAGAAAATGGGAGGCTCCGGCTGAATTGGGATGACCCAGAAGTCATTTTGGAGCAATTCACATAGCGTCGCTCTGCATGCATAAGTGAAGAGACCTTTTGGAAATACTAAAATAGAAAATGCCAAGACGTGGCGATGCAGTGCTGATACATCACTGCTGAATTTCATGATATAACTTCTTCATCAGGGTCTGTCACAATGCATCTCTTAACTGGAAGACATACTGCACCTTATTTGGAATTAGCATAAAATGAACTTGAACTCAGAAGAATCAATGAAAAAAAGCAATGAAAACAGCAGTAATACAGACGTTTATGATGATTTCTCTCTCAAGCACACTCACAGGCCAACATATATCAAAAAGCCTTTAATCCATTTAGTGCAAAAAGCCACGTCAGCAATTGTGTGAGTAATGAAAAAAGGGGCCCGTAACGCTTGTTGAGTTAGTAAAACAAAAGAAATTAAACATGAGCGATGCAGATCTCCGACAGCCTGGCTGGTCCTGCTGTCAGGTCTCACTTCTGTCCGAACCGATCCATCATCGACTCACAATATCCTCATCCGTCCTCCAACATGAGCCTCCGTAAGCCTTTATTTATCTTCCCTCGGATCTGTTATTAAATGGATAGAAACGAGGTGGGTGAATTAATAACGATGATAATGGGGGAATGAGCTAAAGCGTTATTGATGACTCAATCAAGGCCGGCCAACCTCCAGCCAGCGTCCCTGTTTCGTAATTAGTTGCTGGTTTGTAAAATTGCATTTATCCTCTTCCAAATACGCCGAATGGTTGACAGGTAATATGTTAAACTCCCCTGTTATTTATTTGCCACAGAGTTCATTTCGCTTTGATGATGCATAAAGCAGGCCTTCTGCTCGGTTTTTAATAGAATATTTTCTTCTTCCTCAGGTTTTTGTCCTCACCATTTTCTCATTTCCTTTGAAAAGCCCAGGGAAGCTGGGTATTTGTAGCACGACTTCAGTCGGCAAAGACTCACAGGTCTTCACCTCAGCTCTTGAGCACAAAACCAGTGTCCTTGGTTCTGCTAGAGTGGGCAGCACAAGCCAAAGTGAAATGTCTTCATGTTCTCCTCAAATTGTACATGAAAAAGGGAGGTGGATTCTGACCCTGAATATGCCCTTTGGATAGGATTATATTATTAGTGAACATTGGATTAATACATGATGTCAGGTGAATGTATTCAATAAACATTCATACATCTTTTTGTGCACTTAACAGATGGACCCATAAAATACTACTCATGACTTCCATTCTGAGGTTTAGTCTACCATCTGACGTAATAATTGGGAGTCTGAATGTATTTCAGCAGGGTTTTTTCTAGGGGTGAAAAAACCCTATTTATCGTTTTTTTTAATCAATATATTTGCTTCATTTAAATCTATGCGGAGGTAGAAGGTAGTTACAGCTTTTATTGTTTAGTCTGAGTAACGTAGCGTCATATCCGTTCCGCATCCGTCAACCAAAACAAACCGCAGCTGGCCGAAACGACAAAGCAGAAAGCGGCGGAGGGTCGGCCTGGATACGACCTGCGCTCACACATTTTAAATCCAAAGTGGTGAACACTACATACAGTAAAGTATGGGAACACTTTGGGGTTCACACATTGCCGGGAAAAGCAGAGCTAGACATCACGGTTAAAGCTGCATGCTAACTCTGTCACAGACAGGAAACCTTTTCGTATCGTAACTTGCGGTCAAGCCAGCTGTCATTCGCATCTCTGTGGTCAAAAAGGCCGACGCTACAACTGTAGCCAAACATTTTTACTCTATCAATTTAGATATTTTCCATAGTAAAAGTCCCTAGAAGGGTAAGATTCAACTTGTTCCCCATGGTCTAGTGTTAAAAAAGTTAACAAAAATTGCAATAAATTGTAATTTCGAATTGCAATACATATCGAATCGCCACCCTCGTGATAGTATTGAATCTGGAGATAGGTGTATCGTCCCATCCCTAGTTTTTTCTTGGTAACCATACATGTGTTGTGTTAAAATAAAAAAAAGTGTTTGGGAATGGAATCTTTTATGAAAGCATAAACCAACCCTTCACTCCAGTTTGCCTCTCTAGTTTACTGTCTGAGCCTGGAAATGAATGACCTATCAGTCATGTTTAGTACACACACACACACACACACACACACAGACACACACACACAGACACACACACACACACACCGTTCTGACACAGCCCATGTTTGGACAGGTGTGCGAGGGTACACATAGGTGTATTTGTGCGAGTGTGTGTTTGCCTTCTCTATTGGCCTGCAAAATAGAGAGGCCTTTTAACACGCTGGCTCAGGGAGCGTCTCATCAGTTTGCACAGTATCTTTTCAAACTTTTCTCTCTTCTTTGATGATATCTTTATTATGGGGCTCACCTATTTGTCTTTCACGGTGAGCTAGGTCATCAGGTTAGAAGGTTAAAGTCAACCTTAAAGCAGTGTTGAACTTTGGTGGAACCTGGCGCTGTATAGCTCCATGGCTATATGACAAGCTGCTACTGTGTGTGATTTTTCACAATGTCTCTACATTCACCATTATTGCATGAGGAAACACATCTAAAAAAAAAAAAAAAACATATGGCACATTTGCCTATGCACTGTAGTAAACGTTTTTCCCTTTGCATACTGGTTTTTGTCTGATCTCTATCAGGGGCCATGTCATACTCCCACAGGTGGGAGCAGTAGTACTCAGATGTGCTTTATTTGCATTCATTAATTTCCTCATTGGGTGACTTTGAAAGGAAAGAACGCTTTGTGCTTTGAGAGAGATTGAAGTGGATTATGGGCACCACTGGCAAAGACAAGGTTTGGACTTAAATATACAGTATACCGGCCAGTTTGCTACACAAGCCAAATCTGCCAGACTCTGTTAGTACTTTGTGCTCTCCAGCAGCTTTCACTGCTTGTCATCCTTGTATTATTTCAGTTTTTGTCACCTGATCCCTGTGAGACATGACTGACAGTTTTGGATGTTTTTACCACTTTCACTGTAGGCACAAAGTGTGTATTGCTGCTATTAAGCAATGCAGAAGGAACAGTGCTATCATGAATTACAACATGTGTCATATTTCTGAGACACATACTGAAAGTGCTGTTGTTGGTTGGGTGTGTATATACAATAGTGAGTTATCTAAATTGCTTCAGCATATTAATGTAACCACAGCCTTTATCGTCACACAAGGCCTTTATTTCCCCTTAGTGTGCAGGTAGTCCATCTAAATTCAGCAGTCTTTTATTTCCCTGTCAGCAGACACTTGTCCAGGAGGTTAGGGAGTGTTGCCTCAACCCAAATACCAGATGCTGACCCTGACTCTGCTTCTCGTCCCCTGGTTTGTGTTGCACAACTTCCTCCCGCTGCTAGTGCCCTGCAGCCTACAGCGTGTCGTGAACAGCCCCGGTGTTACAGCTACCAGACACACACACACAAACTCATATCTCGCTGCCTGCTGTTTTAAACACTCCACTGCAGCTGTAGGAGCTTGTCCAGAGAGGGGAAGCAGCAAGTCTGCTGCTTTGAAGTGCTTCTAAAACTTTTTTCTGTTATTGACCACTTTAGAAGAAGAAATATTTTATCATACAAAAATACCTTTTCAGTTATAATAAAATGCCTCTTGTTGCTTTGTTGAGGAAAGGAAAATGTGGTTTCTGTTTTCATTTCATGTCAAGGACAATGCGCTATATTCTACATTTTTTGGTAAGATGACTTTTGCCATGTCCAGTGGACAGCTGTTCTTCAATATTCGCTCCAGCTAGGTTTCAGAATGCTAAAAATCACTCTCAATCAGAAAAGCATAAGACAACAAAGAAGGGCCTAAATATCAGAGTGTCTGTCCTGTGGCAGGATCAGAATGCCCTCTATTAGGCCCTATAGAAAAGGCGTCGTCACACCTGATTGGCTAAGAGGGGAAATACACCAAGCTGCTCTCAATTCTTAATTAGGAGTGAGTCCCCCACCCTGAGCAACAGGTGATCTGAATTACCTCCAATCAACTCAGGGCAATTGTGACAGCAGCTCTATTCGAAACCGGCAACTACAGACTACTGACGAATGTGTTCGTCAGTGTTAAATTAATTTATTTTGCAGTAGCCCTTGCTCAGCCTTTAAATGAGCTCTCATTCCACCATTGCAATATTTTTCTTAAAAATACAACTTATGGAGCTTTTAATTTCTTTGTTTGTTTACAAGATACTGCATGCTTTAGCTCCCCCACCTCTTAAACAATTTATCCAAACAGCTCATAGTGAATTAAGACAAACAAGATCATCAGTGATGGTAAATGTAAAACATTCGACAACATTTGCTCAAACTGCTTTTACAGTTACAGCAACAAAACTGTGGAATGATATCCCTAAAAAAATATTAGTGTATTAGTTTTTAATTTCACTTTAAAGACCTTTACACACATTGCTTTTCATGCAATTAATTCACACAGCAACATATTTCTTCGTCAGTTTTGCGACAAACAAGCGGGGTAAATATATTTTTTTAGGACAAGCTACATCTTTCTGAACATTTGCACTATGAATAAATGCATCAAGCAACCACGTTGTGAGTTGCGCCTATATTTATGTAGTCCGAACCAAGAAGGCAAACTTTATTATACCTTTCAATCTGACAAAGGCAGCACAGACCAGATCTACACCTTCCCTTCTTACCTATCACAATAAAAGGCGAGTGTTTCACATTTTCATGTCGCTTAAAATCGTCACGCCCCCAGTGTGTAAAGGCCTTAAACTAATGTTTCAAAGGGTCATTGTCTCAACAAGTATCTCTCTGCCCCGTCAGAGGCAGCTCTTTCCATCGCCTCTTCCCCCATGTGCTCTGTAGTTGGTCTGTGAGCGTGACTGGCCGGTTGGCGAGAGAGCTACGCCCGCAGGCACTTGGAGAGCTTTTCAACTCCAAAAAGGCAAATAACCACAGCTTCCTGTTAATTTTATAATGGACATTTGTGTGATATTTAAACAAATAAAGAGGGAAATAAAAGCCTTTTGTCTATGAGAGCGGTCGTAGGGAGCTCCAGCCAGCTCAGAGCGGTGTCTGCGAGCGGGACTGGCCAGCTAGCGACCGTAGACAGGAGCCTGCTTGATGTCACCCGAGTTTGTGGAGCTTCTCAAATCTGAAAACGTTGGAGCTAATTTTCGAATTTCCATTCATTTTCGTAAAACTGCCAATATTCAAAATCTACACTGTTTATTTCTCGCCTCAAAAATTCTCAGAAGTGAATTTAGTGATGAAATAGCTACGAAAAATATAAAAAACTTGCCGTTTTGGCCACAGCTGTGATGACCATAGCCTGTACCTGTGTCCCAGCACTTTGCATTGTGGGACACAGGTAGACTGGTCCGATGCACTCTGGAATGTTTTTCAGAATCAGCCAGCTGTAGATTTTGTTTTTCTGATTGCATCTGTCTGAATGAACACCATTGCTATCGTGAAAGCACAATCAAAACACTAGTTTCCTATCACATTTGATGCGGGGGGTATGCCACACACTTTGAGAACTACTGCATTAGAATATGTGTGGTATACTTCATATACATGTGTGGATGAGGGTGTGTGTACGATGAAACACACTTTTTACCACAGTATTTTCTGTGTTAGTTTAATGGGTGTGTTTGTAAGCGTGTCTTTGTGTTCATCCGGTGCAGATCTGCCCGTCCCTGTCTTTCCATCCTGCCCATTTGGTGCCTTTTTCATCAAGCACAACAACCAAATGTTTTGTCTCGGTCCGGCTGTGCCACTCCCTTATTCCAAGAGATTTCAGTTTACCCCTTCCTTGTTATTCTCTTTTTGTTCTCTGTCTGTGTGTGTTTGTCTGGGCGTGGCACGCCATCTCACTCATCCACTCATCAAGCAGTATGTCTACCTCGGCTCTACACTCCAGTCTTTGCCAGATCGTTCAGTTTGCCAGCGTGGTACTAGTGCTCGGCTAGTCTCTTGGTTCAGACAGTTTAGGACTTGTGTTTCCCTGAACTCTGAATAATTTGCATTTACCTGTGCCTCTGATCCGTTCTACACCTGCCAGCACTCAGTCTGCTTCCCAGCTGCCATGTTTACCCAAACCCACGTATCTCCAAAATGGCAGCTTTTTCTGAATCGTTTTAAACGTTTCAACAGATAAAGGCTCGTAGCATTAACCTGTCCACTAACATATAATCCGCTAAAGTTCAAATCTTCACAACAACAGCGAGAGACAGCTTTCTAGAGAAACACCGTGTTGCCCACGGATGTGTTGGAAACGCTACATCCTTTCAAAAAACTTTTGTCAGGATGCTGTTTGAATCCGTGCGTGACAGTGTGAGTGGAATGAGAGTGCTTATCTGTTTTTATGCCAGCGCTACACTTTATGCTTTATTTAGATACCTGGGTTTTTCTGGTGTGGAGCTGATGACACTGTGTGGTATCTTACCTCCCACGCCTGCCCTGCCCTGACTCACACAAGAGCTGCTAACAGATAAGCTGTGGGAGAGCGACGGAGATATTTTTCACTGGCTCCACTTAGCCAGGCTGACACATTTAACCACAGACGGCAGTTCCGCCGCGGAGATGAGTGCATTACTGTAAATATCACAAGGTCAACTTTGCTGGGAAGGTTATGTGAGTACAAAGAGTTTGGAGGAGATTGCTCAGCTGGTCACTTTCCTGTACACTTGGATTTGACTTGGTTTTTGTTGGTCTATCCAAAACCAAAATAGTTTCCACTCGTTACATGCATACAGTCTCTTTTCAAAATGAACTTCCAACATAGGTTCACTTAGTTTTTTAGGTCTACTTGAGGAACAAAAGCACTTAGCTAGGTTTAGGAAAGGATTGTGGTATGGGTAAAATATGGCGTTTACCCAGATACAGGAACCTTTTGAGGAACTCATTAAGTTTCGACCACAGGGAAATTAAGTTCATTTTACCCCCAACAATGTCCCTGTCTGAGGGTAGTACTTTCAGAAAATACAGGACCTTTCGGGGTGGGGTTTGCAGGGATGACTGTTGCTGATTGGTGAAACACACACACACACAGCACTGCTGCTTCAACTCGTGTACCACTTCATTCATAAAACAAGGCAGTACTCAAGTATTGATTTAGGATGAGGGGAGAGCATTTCTCTTTGCTTGATGACATTAAAAGTACAATTAACAGATGATTTACTGTGGAGACGGATGCTCTTGGTTTCATTACATCCATGAAATGGACGGCCACACTGAACTGCAGGCTGCAGAGTGTGTTTACCCCCGCGACCACCAGCAGCCACGTCCATGTCATGCTGCTCTTTCATATGTCAGCGGACTAATTTGCCTAATCTTCAAGGCTGTGGAAATGCAGACAACAATGGGCTGAAGGGACTAAAATTACCAAGAACTTCTTGGTGGAAACCCCGCTATAGTCACTGGTACTATTTGTGAAATTATTTGTCATTTCCCGTATGTCACAAGGGTTAGTGAGAAAACCTTGTGATTTCGGTGAAAATACCCTTAAAAAATGAATTAGTCTGATTTTGAGGCATGTAGTATACAGAGCTACTTCAGAATTACACCGCACCGTTGATCATCAAAAAACAATTGTCAGTAATAAAAATGCAATTGTGAGTTTCATACACGTGGCTGCACAGAGCAAATTACCAGTACAAAGACATTTTTGTGTCCGTGTTCTCATTACATAACATGTAAGATGATCAACCAACCAATCATCCAAAACCTGGACATGCTCCTTAAGTATAGATTTTCCAATGTTTAGAGCATTAGCTAATGGACATAACTCTAAACTGCATCAATTTACATTCCAATACCAAATCCTCAGCTGATTGAGCGCCAGCATCCAAAACAATGGCACGGACCACCTCCAATAAAAGGCTCAGTTTCAGCCAGTGGGAACAGGGAGACTGAAAAACATATCTCCTCCTCCCACTGCTGCTTAATTCCTCCCCACCACACACACACACACACACACACCCTCTGCCTTCTCTTTAGTAGAGTCCGACAGCTCTCAGGGAGGAAGGGATTTTGCTCTGCTCTTTCCAGATGACCTCCTCTAAACTTGGGTCCCGGGCTTAGCACACAGGAGGAACACAAGAGGGGAACAGTGTTGCAAATTTGTCGCCCAGAGTGTTAAAATTCCCCCAGGAATGTTAATCTGGCCAGTCCTCCCAGCACACACTTCAATAATCCTCAACCCCATCGCTTAAGATGGATTTGGTTGTCCACCACTACTGCTGCTTGGAGAGACCATACACTTCTCTCTTAGCCCAAAGCTGCCAGCTCTCCAAACTAAAACACCAAAATATTATTGCAGATTTCAATAGTCACGTCTGTGATTAAATTACTTATCAGAAAAAAAAAAAAAAAGTAAAAGAATAAATGTGGTGATTTCTGGTCCTGGAGAGCTGCTTTCTGCAGAACATTTAATTACTTCCCATTCAAGCTGCTTTTGATGGATGATCAATCTCATTGAAAGAGTTTCATTGCAAATGGGTCAGTCCGAAATGAGATATTCAGCATGGGGAAAAGTGTAACTGCCATTAAACTGTTTTAAAAGTAAACACATGGAGAGAACATTTAACTGCGATCCTTGTGGTTATAACATTAAGTAGTGTTTCAACCATAGACTGTATATAAAAAGTGGTTATTATTAACTTGCATGAACTGAAAACACACTGTGAAAGGTTTAAAGTTGTAAGACGAAAACATGGACAACTCCCAGACCGGACAACGCCGTGGTCAATCACAAGGTAGCCACGCCCTAAAGCATCCCCTGCTTTATGGTCTATCTGACTCTAAATGGGACCATCATTTACTAAATGAACATCATGCTGTATTGAACAAGACTTGAAACTAGTGATTGAGACCATAAACTCATGTTTACAATGTTTACTGAGGTAATAAATCAAGTTAGTAGTAGACTCATTTTCTCATAGACTTCTATACAATCAGACTTCTTTTTGCAACCAGAGGAGTCGCCCCCTGCTGGCTGTTAGAAAGAATGCAAGTTTAAGGCACTTCAGCATTAGCTTCACTTCTCCGTAGGTTGCCAACTGGTTTCAACTAATTTTACAGTGAAATAATTCAGGAAAAAATACAGGTAATACAAGTAGCATTTTATTGAAGTTTCTTGATTCAACCAACTTACAAGAAAAACAAAAATGCTATTTATTTCTATCTTTTTTTAAAAAAAAGGTTATACCCCCCCACAACTATTTTTACAATACCGTGTGATTGTTTCAGGATAAAGTCTTTCAATGGAATTTATTTGTCCAGTTACTTATCTAATTCACTAATAAGCTATTTGTTAAAGCAACCAACTGTAAGTTGTTTGACATTTTACCAAGTCAAAGTGCCATTTATCCCTACACAAACATGTCTGTTTAACTATGTACTTACTGTCCGTGCGTCTGTGGGCTTAAATGGAAGCACTGTCTGCTGGTGCATCGAGCACTCCTGAAACACAAGATAAACTTGGGGCTACTGTTTATTTCTTTCCGATGCTCGGCTATGTGGATATTTCTTTGGAAGTGTGTGTATCCAGTGTGTGTCAATACCGACTGCATGCGTGCTTCCCTAGAAAAATGAGGCAATGTTTACTTACAGAATGATTTCCTCTGGTTTGAATGTCTTTTTTTTCCTCCATGTTTCCATTCTCGCCATCTCATGGAGAGAGAAACAGGAGGCAACTTGGGGCTTTTTAACTTCTTGACCTTCAGACATGATTGAATCTGTTCTGCTGCCAAGCCAGACAAAAGGCTTCTGAAAGCAAAGAGTCAGCTCATGACTTGGCCTTCATGTAGTCATGGACAGAGGGAGAGAGAGAGAGAGAGAGAGAGGGGGGGGGATTGGAGAAAGAGCAATCATGTCATGCACAACATTTATTTATTCAAACTGTCCATCTGCTGTGTGGCTTAAGCTTGGCCGGCATACAGCACACACACACACAGGCTTTTGTCTTACACATTCACATTCACATTCACATGCACAGACACATTTTCCTAAGGCCTAGGGCACCAAAGGTTGGATGAGTCATGGCACATTATTGTTCTCAGTCAGCCAGGTCCCCCTTGATTTTTTTGATTTTTTTATTCGTTTCCACATTTTTGCAAAAAGGTAGTTGACAAATTATTACAGACCTAATTATGTGCACAAAAATGATGCGACAATTAATAGCCATCCATCCAGCAACTGTTCTGCAAAGTCACATAACATTGTGTGCCTGTATCGTTGTTTTTTAAATGTACATTTTTACGTTTATACTGAAAAATAATATCGCAGTACTTAAAAGTTGAAGTGTTGAAGAGACATTTGTTAATATATGTGTATCAAAATGTTTTACAAGTAACTAATGTAAATCCTCAGTTTTTATCAAGTTAACCAACTTCAGATCGCTTTATTTTTCTACAGCTCTTCGAACAGGATCCTTGCCTCATATTTCCATGATCTGTGTTCCTATAATCAACAATTCTACAATCATTTGACTTGAAATAATTCCAAACTCAGACCTCCTATGTGTCGAACACCTCAGTCGGTAGAGTTTGGTTTAATTTACCGAAGGTTCAGTGATATGGAACGCTCTGCCATCTCAGAAAATAAAGTTGTCACCAGAACAATTTAAGAAAGCCATTAAAAGTTTGTTTTTATCTCCCCAATGTTTTCCTTGTGGATTATCTCTGTAAATTGCTTACTGATAATGAGTTTTTATTGATGATATATAATAATGTGAATCTTAATATTATTGCACAACTTTGTCTATTTACATATATGCATGTCTGCTGGTGTGTAATCTTTTCCTTTCTCTCTCTCTTTACCATCTTTTTTAATAACTTATTCTCTTTTTAAAATTGATTAAGGTATGC
>CAKAOH010006943.1:2271-19057 GCA_916701665.1 Sebastiscus tertius
TGGGGCAGCAGAAACTAGCTATAAACACAACATTGGCAAAACTGTTGCTTATCTACTCATCCAACAGGCATGGAGCAAAGTTAGCATTCATTAAGCACCTGATTTGACTGTTATCGGGTCATTAAATAGGCATCATCAGTCGCTATAAGCACCGTAGATGTTGGTCAACAGGGGCCTACTACACCTACTACGTTGTAAGACATGTAAAACTGAACGAAATGTCACTTTTTGAACAGAAACAAAAATACTTCTTTAGGTTTAGGCAACAAAACTACAACTTCTTTAAGTTTAGGCAACAAAACTACAACTTCTTTAAGTTTAGACAACAAAACTACAACTTCTTTAAGTTTAGGCAACAAAACTACAACTTCTTTAGGTTTAGACAACAAAACTACAACTTATTTAGGTTTAGGTAACAAAACTACAACTTCTTTAGGTTTAGACAACATAAAGTTGTTAAAAGTTTGTTAAGTTTAAGGGAAAACATTGTGTTTTCGCTTAAAATAACTACATTTCAAAAGTAAAAGCGAAACATAACGCTTGTGAACACTAACACAAATAGGCTGCACATTATCGGTCTCACATAGGATGCAAATCCCGATCTCCTGGGTGTTTTGTGTCCCATCCATCGTCCCCGACCTCCACATATGGAGTTTCACACTGTCTATACTGCAGCGCATGACTTCTGCTTCTGCTCCTGTCATAATTACTACGATCACTAGAGGTCGCTGTTGTGCTCTTTTATTCCTTCTTTCGGTGATTTGCCATGTGAATAGATGATAAAACCTACTGGTGGGTGTAGTAGGCCCCTACTGACCCACATCTATGGGGCTTATAGCGACTGATAATGCCTATTTAATAGCCTGATGAGTCATGTTTCTGGTCCGGAAGTCCAATATTCACTCTCCATTTATTTCTGTTTTGCTCTTCTCTAAGTCCTTAGGGAAATATCTTTAGCTGCTAAATGCTCCACTATGTTCACCAACTAATTGCTGCTGCGGCTGGACACAACACAGACGAGAGCGATGAGACCGAACCAAGACAGGAAAGTTGCTGGCTGATGCTTGGTAGATCTGAGAGGAAACTGCAGAGTTGGATGCTAATTCTCTGTGAGTTTATTCCTTTCATCTAATGTTGGTACAACCCACCATAAATAATGCAGCTCCTTTATACTCGTCTCTCTGCTCTTACAATGAACCGATCAGCTCAACAAACCGAATGAACGATGACATGGAAAGTCACATCTGCAGCCGTCATGCACCCTGATCCTGCCTGGCCGGATACATACGCATACAGTACATACACAGTATACGGCTGGAACCCCATAAGGGGGACTCGGGGGAAATGTGGACTAACTTGGAACATATGGCAGGCCAAAGAAAAGAACAATGATTGCAGACTCAGATGGAATGAAGAGCATCCCGTGCCAAACAGGAATCCGCTGTTAAGGAAGTGTACAGTACCAGCTTGGAAGATTGGAACTGACAAGCCCGCCAGCTACTAGGGCTGAAAGAGTGAGCGATGATACCAGCTCCCCACTCTAATCAGATGCATTCAACTCTGTGTTCTCACTTTTCTGATGTTTTAGTATCTCTTGTCGTTTTGAATCATCCTCAATAGAGTCATAGCGCGAAACAAAGCCTCTGAAGTCTTCTAACTTTTGAGTTGCTGTTGAATCCCCGAGGTGATGCTACTATTTATGTCAGAATCAACTGAAAATCAGTCCTTGTTTTAAGAAATTAAATTAGGTTTGGGATTAGGGGTGTGAGTGAGTCACTGCCCCAAGTGAGGGAGTTTAAGTATCTCAGGGTCTTGTTCTCCATTGATGGTTAAACGGAGCAGGAGATGGACAGGCGGTTCGGTGCGGCGTTAGCATATGTGGGCTTTGTACCGGAAGGCAAAGCTCTTGATTTACCGGTCCATCTACGTTCCGACCCTCACCTATGGTCATGAGCTTTGGGTAGTGACCGAAAGAATGAGATCGCTGATACAAGCGGCCGAAATAAGCTTCCTCCGTAGGTTTGCTGGGATCAGCCTCAGAGATAGGGTGAGTTGCTCAGACATCCAGAGGGAGCTCAGAGTAGAGTCGCTGCTTCTTCTCGTTGAAAGGGACCAGCTGGTGGTTCAACATCTGATCAGGATGCCTCCTGGACGGCTCCCTTTAGAGGTTTTCCAGGCATGTCAAACTGGTTAGAGACCCCGGGGTAGACCCAGAACACTCTGGAGAGATTATATATCTTGTCTGGCCTGGGAACGCCTCAGGGTCCACCAGGAAGAGCTGGAAAACGTTGCTGAGGAAAGGCACGTATGGAATACCGTGCTTAGCCCGCTGCCCCCGTGACCCGGCCCCAGATAAGAGGAAGAAAATGGATGGATGGAAAACAGGATTTTCATTTTGTCCGTATCAATTCTGAAATATGTCAACAACTACTGGATGAATTGCCATCATGTTCTCCAGAGGGTGAATCCTGATAACTTTGGTAATCACCTGATTTTTCATTTAGTGCCACCAGCAGGTCAAACTTTTCCAGCGAACTACCTCGATCAACATCTAGCAGGTAAGTTGGCACAAAAGTTTATACATGCATTCATGGTTCAGATGATGTATATTAATAACTTTAGTGATCCTCTGACTTTGTGACTCTGTGGTTGTAAAGTGTGAAAGTGGTTGAACTATGAAGATGAATCAGAGCTGGAAAACAGAGTTTGTATATATGTATAACACTGCCAAAGCCCAGAGTGTGTCTTACCTCCTTTGGGGAGAGCAGGAGCCGCTCCCTTCACATCACAGGTTTGGACAACCACAAACTAAAACAAATAGCGTTAAAAATCACATTTCCAAGCACTGCAAACCTGCTCGCCTGTGACGGACAGGCTCTTCACCTCGTGCCCTCGCTTTTTTTAGGGTTTTTATTTTGTTCATTGCTCTAAAATTTGATGGATTAAAGTTTTCTTTGTGTGAATATGTGTGAGGTTTTATGCCTTTCTGCACCAAAGTTGGCACAAATTAAGGACTGAACTCTTGAACTTGTGTGCTCAGCAAAGCTGCCAAAATAAAGACGTCTAAATAAAGAAGTTTAACTGTGGAATGTTACTGAGGTTGCTACTACTGCTTTGCATGCAGAGATTGGTTGTGTTAAGTTTTGCAAATCAATATCATTTAGTGTTTATGTTTTATTTTACAAAACAAAAGGGAAGGGAATGAAACTTCTTTGTATACTACTCCGGCTCACAGAGCAGCACACACACAGTCCCACGCAGTCAATAAAATCATCGCATGGGTCAGTAGGCTAACATTGTCTGTTTACAAGGTCTCCTCCAAGGTCGCCCCCTCAGAAAGAAATACAGTTCTTGTCAATTCAAATTATACTCTTTGTGTACTCATACCATGTCTGTGTGTGCATGTTCATCATTGTGCGTGTTGATCTAATTCAAACCAGCTGCTTTCATCCATTGCTGTTGAATTGATCAGTTTAGAGTTACTATAACTCTGCACAACACATTCACCTCCTCATTTCTCTTATCATCACATGCCTGATCTTAAATTTAACACTAGCATAAACCAAATCCCAAACCCAATCCACCCCTACACCATCCCTGTACCAATCTACTACGGTGTTATGGATGCAGCTTCACTCAAAATGCCACGAATTTTAAATTGTGACCCGAGTCTCAAGTGCTGCAGCACTCGGTGAACCCCAACCCAGAGTTTTCACTATAAGTCTGGCGAAAAAAAAACCCTTCCCTGCAATAGCTCCCCATTCAACCGATATCACGCCAAAGCGTGTAAAAGACCCGCTGGTCCACCAGAGCTGTGGCTCCTAATCTGGGGTCTGGGCCAAAGATCTCAGGGGCTGCGCCAGGACTTTTCTGCTCTGAGGTTGTCCAAATTAGACTTACTAGATTTACTGTGACTAAAATCATAATAACACACTTACTGGATAATTTATACAAAAGTCTGTATAAAAAAAGAATTTAGATAGATATTTATAGATATTGTAAGGCAGGCTTCTTGCTGCCTTGACTATAAACTTACTTGTTACTGAATTAAACTACTGTAGGGCTGTGGGTAAAGCAAGAGCACGGGGAGAGCTTGGTCTGTGCAACAGGATCCACTTTAATGTCTCAACTCAAGCCTAGGACAACTGAACACCGATAACCTAAAGGTGGCACATCACTTCTTACATCATATCACTCCGCCAATCTTAATCATCACTCACCTTACAAGCAAGTAAGGTGCGCCATTTTATATAGTTCCAGATCTAACTTAAGGAGCAGAATACAATATGTATACTGCATAAAATAAATCTTTACAAAAATAAATCTAATCTTACAATATTATAGATATTTCAAAGATATTTATTTGTTATTTAGTAATCCACATTGTGTTTAAACATGGTACTTCTGCTCAGTAGCAGATGAAGATCAGGCTTCCCTTATATTATTAATATTATACTATTTGTAGAATTAGACTCCAGTGGTGGCCGACTCGTGTGATCCAAACATTTCCAAAAACTCCAGATTCCAAAAGTCAAAATTTATTGGAAAAAGTTAGATGTAATAATTTCCAAAATTCACAACATGTTTTTCTATAAAACAAAAATATTCTGCTTCAATCCATATTTGTTGCCGTTTAGCCTTTCAAAAACAACATTTTCAATGCAGTCAGAAAGCAGTTTGCTCTCCCGTTTGCCACACACAAAGAGAGGCATTCACTGATGAGTTATGTTCATTAAAGAAAGTTGATTTATTGAAAAAAGACTAACTCATTTATTTATTTTATTTTAGGGTGATGACGTCAGAAAATATGAGGGAGGGGAGCTAAGCTTTTCTCAGATACAAGTAGAGGGGGCTTCAAGGAAAATAGGTTGGGATCCATTGCACCAGAGGATAGTGTGTCAGTGTCTCGTTTTGCCTCGCCGAGGCATGAATAGTACACCTGTGTATGAAGGTGCGGTAGCCTACCAGCAGGGGGCAACAAAACCACTTAGTTAGGTTTAGGAAAAACATCATGGTTGGCCTTAAAATAAGTACGTAAACTAAGTAAAATATGTACAATAACATATTACTGAAAACATCAGTATGGAAAACACGTCACAAACATCACTTCCAAGCAAAATACCGGTCTCACACAGCGGTCACCTTGATGAAGGTCCTGTGTTTGTTGGACCCATCCACTCCCTCCTGCCCGTCATTAGCAGTCTTTCTACCCTTTTATTCTATGTCATTACATTGACTTTCTATGTCATTACTATATGGTTTAGTCATGTACCGTAATAATACTCACACCTCCAATAATACCTTGTCACTGTTAAAGTATAGCCTAAATGTAGGCCATTATATCTAAAAGGTTGGTAATAACATAGCTAATCTGTGCTATTATGTATCCTTGAATGCTTTGCTTCATCTTTTGAGCTTTGTTGAAACATTTTGTCTTCAATATAGAAATACAAGCTCCTACCACTCATACAGATTTCACTCTTTTGTCTTTTTACCTCTGTGGCATCTGGTTGGCTGGCTGCTCACCGAGCTGAGCAGGCCGACAGGAAACAGAAGAAGCAGAACACAGGCCAGAAGCCCTGAGGGGAAGGAGGGACGCCGGGTTGATGGATTGCTGGATGGAGGAGAGGAAGGGCTGTGGAGGTGCTGTAAGGACAGAGCATGGGAATGAGAGATACACTAGGAAATGATTAACAAAAACATACTGATGTAAAGGAGAAAAGGCATTTTACTCTCATGCTGCCATTTCTAGACCAGAGTAGAATAGAAAGAGAAATGATGGCAGAGTTTGGTTAATATCTACCCCGAACAACCTACGACATCATCCAGAAGTCTGTTGGATGCATAGATGTATAAACAGAACTGGATACAGCATTGGAAGGGGAGCCCCGTTCATTCCTATGAAAGTTGCTCAGTCATACTTCAGAGTAGAAGGATGCTTTCACACCTAACCTGTTTGTTTCCTGCATTCTGGAGACTTTTAAAGACTAAAAATAACAAAATAATAAGTTTCCTGTCAGACACAATGCGACAACAGCACCACTGCACATTATTTCCTTTTGGCTTGTGCCGCACCACGGTGGCTTTTCGCTGCACTAAGCAAAGCCCAACTTTTGGTGCTGCACACTGTGATGTGCGGTGAGCGCAGCGCGAGCATCTTCTCTAGCGGGAAACAACATTTGGTGTTGCTGTATTGTTATCCGGGTGGAAACAATAGGGCTTAAAAAGCGCCAGAAACAGGAAAAAAGGTTTAAACATTTGTCATAAATCGGGAGAAATACAGGAGAAGTGTGACCCCGGGAGGAAAGCGAGAGAAAGCGATGAAAAACGAAAGTTTACCGGGAAAATCGGGAGGGTTGGCAAGTATATCAATGGCATCACGTGACAGACATGGAAGTTTAAATTCCACGGTTTGACCACTATATCAAATTGGTTTCAAAGCCCGGCACTCCTCCTTGGTTTGGCTTGGTTGGATGGACTTGGAGACTCTGGACTGAAGAATGCTACAGGACCTCGCAGAGGCAGCAAGTTGGTGAAGTGCATCTGGTAACAAATGGTGTTGTTTATGAGGCAGCGTGGGATGTGTTTGCTGTATAATTAGCTGCTTTTTACCATCACAGAAATCCTTCCATATGGGCTTCATCCAATGAGAGCGCTGAGTAAGTGGGCTCCAGGGAAAGACCACTAAAAGGAGTGACTTTGTTCCAGTTTGACTTCACACAAGTCTGCTTATCAAATGGAATTCCTCCCTCAGTTGATCTTACGCTATCATCAAGAGGTATTTTCTGGGTGTTTGGTGTTTTTCTCTCAGCCTACCTCTCAAGTTTTGACTTACATTTCCCAGATTGCCACCCAAAGAACCAATGCCATGGATATTATAAGAAAACTAGATACCATGTTCCAAGATGGCGCCCCATTTCTTTCCAATGAACGTTGTTCACTGGGTGGTTAAAGCCCCCCCTCCAGCCAGTTTTACTTCCTGTTTTTTGGTCAATGTTCTTTCTCAAACAGAGAATGGGGGTGCGGTTAATAGTTAGACGTAATTCATTACCATGGTAACCAGATTGCATCGTTTTTCAACCCAGTTTTAGATGAATTTACTGTTTATCAGACCACAAATGAGACAAGAATTAGCACAACACACCAACTCTCTCTCACTCGCTCTCTTCTTCACCGTGTCCTCCTGGCGAGGTGGCCGTCTGGCTGCTGCTGCACTGAGGAGCCTCACCGCTGTACGCTGGCCACAGCACACCGGAGGACGGATAGACATGTTGCCGAGGTCCGCTGTTTGAAATGCAGTTTTGGGACGTTTTGGAGGTGCTAACACCGGCTGCTCTCGTCTCAGCTCCCAGCACCGACACCGCACCGCGCTGCACTGTGATTTTTCCTCTAACGGGACTTTTTCTACGTTAATTTATCTCCAGCAGGAGGAGGCGGTACAGAAGAGAGCAAGTGAGAGAGACAGTCAGTTAGCTGATGCAACAAGTTGGACTAGCTAACTACACCTAACTAACTAGAAAAACAAACTGACAGACAGATGAACAGATATATTGGTTTGCTGCTGCTCAGACACAAACAAGCATGAGTGCGCCTGCAGCTTGGAGGATGACGTCTGACTGCAGCTTCTACTATAGTCATACGTCATATTCACATTTTACCAACAACCTTCTTTTTTTTTTTTTTTTACTTTGAGCACAAATTAAGTTATTTATATGCCGTTTTCATTCTTTTATCCAAGGTGCTTGGGAGGTTGCGCCTGCTGTTACTAAGCAACCAAAACCCGCATGCTGTGATGATGATGAAGCTTAGCAATAAGCCTCACCAACTAAACAAAGTAAAAACAAAGACAAAAAGGCACTCGGGAACGCTTGCACGCCGCGACGGCGTCGTTCTCGCTTTTGAGCGCACCTTCTGCTCATCTTCATAGACAATAGTGGATTTGAGGGCACAACAGCGTGGTAGTTGAACGACCCTTAGGTGTGTTAGAGGTTTTTTTCTGGTCAAGCTGACTTCCTAGTGGCTCCCTGCCCACGTGAATGGCATTAAATAATCTAATGATACGACTTTTTGAGACATTTTATTTCACCTAATGTATTAAATTCTGATCAGATAAAGAGTCACTTCAGGCTGATTGTGAAGCTCAGAAAAAATGTCTTCGCTTTTCAGTTTTTGGGGGAAAAGTTACCCCCAACATCGCTGTGCACTACGCCGTCCTGCGAGACCGGCTTGGCACCCAGGACATCCAGATCGTACATCTGGAAAAGAGCACCACGACTTTTAGAGCAGATTGTTCCACAACTTCACCAGGAGGACGTACAGATGGGACGTTACAGTGAGTGAAACACTAAAGAAGACATAACTTTGTCTGTATTAGGCTACTCTTGAAACTCATTTTTCTTTCTATCTTCTTAGCCAGATTATCTTTGACAGGGTCTTTTACACACAGAGAAAGAGGATCAGATGAGAGAGGAGGAGAGATGGAAACTGTATTTAAATGACAGCGATATAAAAGATGTGTCGACAGCGTGATTTAGGAACTACAGAAGGAGTTTAGGAGAGGTGATATAATGCAGTTATTTTTGGCATGAATAATTGGAAGGCATGGACAAATGAAAGGAAAAAGCAGATGTTAACTGTCCAGCATCTGAGTCATGAGTCATGGACATAGTAAAGTAGAATGTGGAGGAGAGAGAGAGAGAGAGAGAGAGAGAGAGTTGACCTGAGTTTCTGTTTGCGTAGTGACAGTTCCCTCATGCTCTTTGTAATGAAACTCCTGGATGGTGGTATAGAGCAGTCGGTTACAGTTTTTCTCAGTCGCTTTGGCTCACATCACTGGGACATCACAACTTGCACAACAATTTGCAAAAGGTAGTAACTCACCCAAAACACTTTCATTTCATTCATGCTTCAAAACCTAGTTATAGTTTCTCTCATTCTCTTTGACTCAATTCTTGAATGAGAATATATATTTTTCAAAACAATGAGTTCAAATCTCTGAACAATTAGTTTTGTCGTTCACAACAGATTTGAATTTCTTATTCATTCAAGCAAATTGCACATGTTTCTGCACATGTGTGCAAAAGAGTCAGTACAATAACCACTTGCTCAGGTCTCGATGATCAAAACTGATGAGAAATTATCGTCCTCTTTACAACTCATAAACATTTCATCGTTTGAGCCGTCACATTCAAAATGATCCATTCAGTTATCAAAACCATACCGTCAGACATGTGTATTCTATAGATATGTATGACGAGGAGGTACTCACCCTGAGCCTAGTTCAGGGGTCAGCAACCTTTACTATCAAAAGAGCCATTTTAGGCAAAAAACATAAATCTGTCTGGAGCTGCAAAACATGTAAGCATTGTGATGAAGGTATCACTGTTTACAGTCTAAGTATATGGTATATAAGTCTAATGCAGTGAAGGCCCAAGTGCAAATGTACTACGGAGTATTAGGAACACATTGAGGGGAAAAAAATTGGAGATTCACAGAATAAAGTCATAATATTATGAGAAAAAAAGAAAAGAACAATTCTCATAGTACTACGACTTTTTTCTCATAAACCTATGACTTTATTCTTGTAATATTATGACTTTATTCTCAAAATCTCAGATTTATTTATTTTTCCTCAATGTGGCCCTAAATACTCCGTCGTACCGTTGTACATTAGACGTACTACAACGATAAATAAAAATGAAAATGTAAACAAAAAAACATTTATTCATTTCGATTTTTAAAAACCCACAGGGGGCCACTGGAGAGGAGCTGAAGAGATGCAGGTTTCTGACCCCTGAGCTAAGCGGTTACAGATGATGGATGGATTTTGCACATGATGGTTCAAACGATGAAAGAAGTTGTGAAGAGGACGACAATCTCACTGAGAGTCAACTCATCAGTTTTGATCAGCAAAACATGAACAAGTGGTTATTGTACTAACTCTTTTGCACACATGTGCCAAAACGTTGCTTGAATGAATGAGAAATTCTAATCTGTTTTAGAACGACAAACTAATTGTTTAGAGGTTTGAACTCATTGTTTTGGGAAAAATATATTCTCAGTAAAGAATTGAGCCAAAGTGAATGAGGACAAACTAAGTAAGAGTGATGGATGTGGAGTTGATGGAGGGATGGAGGAGGAGTGTTGTTATACAGGAGGAAAAAGCAAGAGGGGAGAGGGGGACATGAAGAGGGAGAAAGAGTTGAGAATTGATCTTTGATGGGGGAGGGAGTTAAGGTAGAGAGAGAGAGAGAGAGAGAGAGAGAGAGAGGCTGCTCCTCAGTAGTTCCTCCTCTCAGTCAGTCTGACAGCAGCAGCCTGTTTTTTGTCTCCTCCGCGGTGGTGAAACTCCAGCAGGTAAGAAAAGCGACCAGACACTCTGACACTCTGTGACTCTTTATGACAATCCGTCTCACAATAATCATAATAATAATCATCACCTCCTCTGGAGCTTTATAAACAAACCAAACATCTACAGAGGAAGAAGAAGAAGAAGAAGAAGAAACAGCCGGCGGCGCGTTTGCGTGCATGCAGAGACGTGCAGGATAGAAGAAGAAGAAGTTATTCACAAGTCGCCAACTCAGCAGCTGCAGCTTCATGCAGGAAAAGTTACCTCTAACATCGCCGTGCACGCGCACAGACGCTTCTTTCTTAAAGTGCATTGCGTGCGTGTGAGTGTGTGTGTGTGAGTGTGTGTGTGTGTAGTTTATCCGGACTGCAGCTGAATGCCAGACTGATGCACTGCTCTGTACACGTGGCTTCTTAAATGAGTTCATTATGACTGTTGCATATGTTTTGTGGTTGAGTCGTTAGGAAGCACTGAGTGTTCACTGTGTTGTCATGATGATCATCATGATCAACATGGTGAAAGTGTGCTCACAGCTCTGGGGGGGTGAAGAGGGGTGATGAGGTCACATTAGGTCATGATATGATACATTTGGCATCAACTCAGGAAATATCAGGTTACCAAACATGAAATATTAAATCTGTTTCCAGGATCTATTTTTATGGATGGTGGAAACTAAACTCTGCGAAAAAAAAGTTTGGAAACTTGTGTTTGGTTGATTATTTCTCTGTTGTTAGAATGCTAATTGGCATTGTATTTTACATCGTTGGAAAGCCTGTTTATTTACCTTCACAATGATGTCCAACTTGTCAGGATCATGCATTTGTGGGATGCTTTGCTGTTTGTTGTTACGTTGTGATCACAATTCACACATTTTTTTTTTCTGCAAAAGTAGCCTAACACCTTAGCCTTGGCATCTGTTTTAACATGTAATATCTAGACTGGATGTTCATTACAGATACCTGCAACGTCATTTTGCCTCGTCAAAACTTAATTCAAGATATCCCTAATTCTGTTTTGACTCGGCAAAACTCTAATTTTAGATAATTAATTACATTTTGACCAGTACGATTCAAACTACTTTTGCCATTCATGTGTATGGGGTTTCTCATTAAATATATCTACAATTCAGTTGCAGATATCCGCAATGTGATCAGATATCTACAATTTCTTTCTGACTAGTCGTAATTCCAGTTCAAGATATCTACATTGTCCTTTTTAGATATCTTATATTAAATTTTGACTAGTCAGAATGACGTTGTAGATATCTCAAACTGGAGTTACAGACAGTCATAATTTTAGATATCTACAAGTTATAAGTTATAAATAGCTTGAACATTTCTTTGATTAGAGATATATCATTTGGAGATATCTTTAACTTTCATTCTACCTAGTCAAAATGTAATTACATATATCTTGAATTAGAGTTCTGACTAGGCGAAATGACGTTGCAGATATCTGTGATTACGTCAGCAGCTACAGCAAGCAGGAGGCGGAAGCTATTAAAACATACTATTGCTTCTGCACTGCAGGGGTCTGGGTTTATAAAGTGTGTCTGGAGACAATAAATTTACAACACGCTATAAATTTGTACCGCAACTTTCTAGCGAACAAAGCTCTCGTTGGCCACAGATTCCTCGATGATGAGCTCTTTCTATTTCATGTCATTTTCTAACAATCTGATCCACAGTGGTTTCCGACCACTCGTCATCTCCCAGAACGATGTTATGCGTCCAGCTCGGAGGACTAAAGGCTCGTTTTGATTAAAAAGAGGTTGTCTACCTCACTACGGTTAGAAAGAGCCCTCGTTTGTGTTTTAACAATGTTTTGAGTTATTGATCCGGGAAGTTTGAATGTGTGAATATCTTTTCCAACTTTACCGAACTATCCAAGTTAGCAAAAGCTTCTGCTGACACTGTTCAGATGCTTTGTTGGACTAATATCCAATGGGAAGCCTCGTATGAGCAACGTCATGCACAACACTTGACTTCTGACTAGTCATAATGACATTTGAGATATCTGTAACTATTATTTTGCAAACACATCCATGATTAAAATCAGTGTGTGGGACCCAGTACCGGGTTCGTCAGGTAAAAGAGGTTATGTTTTAAGATGGGATTTAAAAACAGGCAGATAGGAGCCAGCCGAACATGCAGAGACAACTCGTTCCAGAGTTTGGAGTCTGCAGCTGCAAAGGCTCGATCTCCGCTGTGCTTCAACCTTGATCTAAGGACAACAAGGAGCAGGAACACGGTGCAAGTGTGGGTCCAATGTGAGCTGCAGGTTTATTTCTGAATGATGGTTTATAAACTTGATGGAATTGAAGCTTCTGTTGTAAATAATCACGGGTATGTGGGTCAAGTAAAATCAAATAATACATCTGAACAGATTCAGACATGTTGCATGAGTGAGTAGAAATATCCTCTAGCATCTGGCTGACTGTGATCGTGAAGCAGATTCATATAATAACTGTTCTGATTGTATTTTACTATCAGTAGTTGGATAGAAAATATAGTGGCAGAGCTCCAGTCCTTTCATTTTCTCATAGTCATGCTCCATCCATCATCTCAAATCCAGTTAACATTCATCCATCACTGTGAAAACCCCCGGGGGGAATCTCTCTGTTATCTCTCTCATCTCTCTCTCTCCCATGTTTATTTTCTCTCTCTCATCCGCCTTCTGTTATTGTTTCTGGATTTGTGTTACACATGTGTGGATTTCAGAGGCTAAACGTGAGACAGAAAAGTGGGAGGAAGACGGATAGAAAGTGGGAAAGTGAGATAATAGTGTAGACTAAAGAAGACAAAAGAGGGAACTGATAGAGAAAAGATGGAGGACACAGAACAGACAGACAGCCAGGATTTATCTGCTCATTGTTTTGGTTGCATTGTCCTCAAATTCCCCCCTCATCAAGTGAACCCTGCAGCTGTTTTCAGCAAATAAACTCTGATAAATCCACTGTACACTACCCACCCAGCACCAAAACAGAGATAAAAGGAAAGATTATTGGATTTATATTCATCAGGCGGCCAGAAATTCAAACTACAAATATATATGTAAATAGGCAACTGGCACAACACTGACATGTCAAACATAGTTTATAAAGTGAATGTGTTTGCAAACTGTTGGCTAGTTACACATGCAGCAGACACATTCATTTGTTTCTGGACACCTGGCCAATGTAAGTCCAGTATTCACTCTCCTTTTAGCTCCATTTTTGGTCTCCTCCCATCCCGGTCTCACAGGCAGGCGTATAAAGACCAGAACATTACCAGACATCAGCGTGTCATGAGTACACATTTTAGCCATTTTCGCATGTCACTCATTCGCCGCGCAAATGCCTGCAGATAAACTAAGTGAAACGTATCACAACTACAGAAAACACGTAACAAACATCAATAAAAACATGTGACAGTCGTCATGTTACAAACGTAACTTACAAAACAAAACACCAATCAACAACGGTCTCAAATACGGGTCTCCTGGTTGAGAGTCTGGTGTTTGTTGGACTCATCCACCATAAGTGGTCTTTCTCCCTTTTTTTACTACGTCACTTAATCCTTCCGTAGCATTATACGCGGATGTGTTTACCTTGCAGTCAGTACAGGATACCTGGCGTACAAAAGACGCGTAAATCAAGAAAGGCGTCATTATTATTATCCTCTCAAGCTGCTAAATGCTCTACTAGCTTCTAGCTAACTTCACCAGCAAGCTCTATCAGTTCTGAGACAGGCAGGGTTATAGTTAGTGTGTTTTTAGAGCTTTTTTTTGCTAAAGAAATCTGCCTGCTGCGGTCAGACGGAACCAAAACTGTAAAATTGCACAATCAATCAGCTCCAAACACATACAAGTAATCATTGGATCCACAATAGAAGAATGCTGATTGATTTTTAGAAAACATTACAATCATAACATCATATGGAGCAAAGCATATACATTGAGTATTTTAAAGGTCCCATATTGTAAAAAGAAAGATTTTCATGTCTTTTATATTATAGAGCAGGTTTCCAGTAGCATATAAACATGTTCTAGTAGAAACACAAAATACAAGTATGAACCGGAAAATGAGCACGATATGGGACCTTTAAGGAAATACTAAAACTTGAATCGTTTTTGAGCCAGTCGGGTTTTATGACACATCGTGGTCTTGTGGGACTCAGTGGATCGGAGGTTCCAACCCCAACAGGATTATCCATCCTAGAAACATACGCACTCAGTTTACCATAATGCACTCTGGGTAAAAGGATCATCTGAGTGCCATATGTTTACATGGTCACACAGAACTACTATAAATGTCTTTGAAACCTTAACAAATGTCTTTACTGCTAAATACAACTGAAAGCTTTCAGGGTATACTCCAATGAGTAAATCTAGTGTCTTTTGCCACATTTAAATTATTCTTTCCTTGCTTCTAGTTTGTGGTTTTGTATCAGAGAGATGATAAAGAGCAAAATGTGTGTGTGCGGGTGGATCTGGACCAACAGAGGAGATGTGACAACAGGTTCAGCAGCACATATCGCCCTCGGACATGAAAGCTATGTGAAAGTGTTTCTTGCTGCAAGCTCCAGCAGAGCTGCTGATGTTTTCACATCTAATCAGGTCCAGGTGTGTATGCGTGTACGTATGGAAGGCCACATAACTCCCTCCTTCCTTTTAGCTTCCAAATCTATAGCTTTTCTCCTGAACTTTGGATTCTTAATCCATGTCCTCTGGATCCCATATGAGAAGTGTTTGGTCACCACACAATCTGTCATCTGTGGCTTCGACTTCCATACCACAGTGTTTTTTTGGTACTTGAAAGTTAAAGGGGGAAAGTATATGTAAATGTTGACCTGTGATCAGTCTGTGGTGTTCAAGGTGTGCCAGGACTTAATGCTGACATATTAAATAGTAATTCATTTTTATGGACAACATATTCTCATACAACAGTTTGTATGATATCTTATGAAAAAGTTATTCCTGCTTTTTTCGTTTGACTTCTACATTTTATATTTTACAGTGGATTTCTTTGTTTTATTGTTGTACATTTGTGCAAAAAATCATGAACCCAGAAGAACGGTTTTACTTCGTTCGTACATCAGCAAAGCCTGATGGATACTGTCAGTATTTTCAACTCTACCATTATTGTCATGGAAATATCTTGACACTTGGCCAGTTATCCACAGGAATGTAAAGAATGCACCACCAAACAACAAAACTGACCCCAAAATTATGGGTGTAGGTTAGCCTAAGTTTAGCTTGTTGGACTTAGCAGAAGTTGCTCTGGAGAAGGGAGTAAGCAAGAGCCTCATTATAAATACAATATATTATGTGGTGGGTTTTAGAGTCACATGGATCCGTACTGTAAGTGTCTTCTTTTGCTATGACGTCATACGCTAATGGCCTACAGTTAAACAGACATTTAACCTATAGCTTCCTTTCTGTTTCATTCCCTTCCCAGGTAGTGTCAGCCATGTTGGCGGTGTGTTTGAAGCTGCTTTTGCTCATCCCCCTGGCGTGCTGCGTCCCCTCCCCCTCCAGACCTCCTTCCAGACTCTGCAGGCGGTGCTGCGACCATTCGGATCCGCCAGCGTCCACGACCCAATATCAGATGCCCGAGATCCACACTGTCATCAACATGACCATCCTCAAAGGTACCAGAGTCTGGATTAGCTTCTGTTAGCTACTACTGAGTTAAAGTTTACTGGCACTTCAGTTTGTTTGGCGGTTCCTCGGTGTTCTGTCTTCTGATTCTTGCAGGATAGAACACAATTGTCATTGATTTGTATGTCTTTCACGTACTGTGCTTTAAGCAACAATTCAGTGTTGCAGTTGCTTCTTCATTCACCAAAAACCATCCCTCCCATAATATCTGTGTTACTATCTCTTTCTCTGCTTCAAGCTACATTTCCTCAATCAGATCTCAGCTTCTGCTTTTCCAGGTGGTTGTGTGTCTGACAAGGTGACTATTAAATCTGAAGAGTAATCCTGTGTGTTATAATGGAACTGTGCTGCTTAAGAGTAGCCATGCATTGATGGTTACAGGGCCAGTGGGGATCTATTGGTAGGAATGGAATATAATATTCATAACTATGGTTTTATTAGTGTATAATCACCTGAAACTAAGAAATGAGAGGAGGAATCCCCTTCATATCTACATAGATATGAAGGGGATTCCTCTTCACAGAGTCTTCCATGTTGCTCCGGCTTGTTTCTACAGTAGCCCAGAACGGACAAACAAAACACTGGCTCTGGAGAGAGCCCTTCACGTTTTTATGTAACCTGAAGGCCACCGTAGTTCTCTGACACGCTTGTGAAACTGTTGCAACGCCAGTGGTCAACTTCCGGGTCTGAGAAGTGCCTGAAACCTGCATTCCTTCTAACAGCCAGCAGGGGGCGACTCCTCTGGTTGCAAAAAGAAGTCTGATTGTATAGAAGTCTATGAGAAAATGAGCCTACTTC
>CAKAOH010006947.1:0-15673 GCA_916701665.1 Sebastiscus tertius
ATGATACGTATCGTTTCACCAGATTCTTGCATACACAGCCCGAGGAATATGTAAGAAAATCTCTCTTTTTCCTCAATTTGATTTTATTTTCTGTAATATTATTTGGGTAAATGACCATTTTAATATTTTCGTTCTGTAGACAGTGGAAGATTTGCTACGCTGCCATATGGGCTGTGTTTATGCCGTTTCTTTTAAGGGTTTATGTCATCACTCTTAGAAAAGTATCCATGTCAGACATTGGCTACCCCTGTGTGCAGTCCACTGATAATAGTTTTATAAAGACGTTCAAAAATCAGCTTTCCTCCAACATGGGGATGAAGGGCCCAAATTCAACAGCTCTCTCTTGATCTTAGTGCCGAGGTATAAGAACCGGGCTGCTGCCTGACCTGAGTGATGATGATTCATAGAGGCAGCATAATCCAGCAGTGTATATTTATCATAAACTAACATATGCTTGATATTTTAAGGCTTCTACACAGGTATTACACAATAAACCATTACATATATTGACTACTGACTAGACAGCTTCAAATTATGTGTAACCGTGCCTCCGTAATCCACGCTAAATGCACCTTTTGTGGGAGGCTTCAAACCTATGCAGACTATACAGCAGTGAACTCAGCTCGGGTAATGTAGCAGCAGGTGAGCATCTGTTCCTTTAGTGGAACCAAGGACAGGATTGCTTCATGAACTATAGTCTGCACTTGTTATATTAACCCCAAATGACTCTGAGAAATCCTGACACAGGACCAAACGGCACAACTTGGAGGATGAGTAGGAGGTTGTAGCTGGAACACAGAGCCTGTTTTGGCAGTAGCCCACACGGATCAGGTTAAGATGTTATATGATGAAGTAAATCAGAGAGAAGTAAAAGAAAAATCTCAAAAAATTCGACCACAATGCAGTGTAGGCATAAGACATATTCACCCATGTAACATTTAATATAGATGAGTATGGAATTAATTACGTCAGTGGGATTTAATTTGAGTCATAAAACGGTGCCAATATAATTATTTCCTCCTCCCTTTTCTTGTTAAGCTCAATGTAAAAATCTCATCCATGAACTGGATCTACTGGTTAAACACACAGCCGCTTGTGTAAACAAACAGACCAAAGGCCAGTGTAAAACACATGATGCGGGGTTTCCCTCCATATCGTCCAGAGGAAATTAAAGCACCGCAGCAGAAATAGGGCAATAGCAACGGTTGTTAGGAGGTGATTGACAGCGCAGCACCTTGACAACGGCCTGATAATTCGGAGCCCACTCCCGAGAGTAAAAGTGAGGGCTAAAGAGGCAACCTTATCTACGACCAATCAGAGCGGGAGGACACTGTTGCCATAGCGTCACGGCAGACATGAATAATGACCCTATCTGTTTATTTTCTTCCCCTCCGTGCTCCTCGCCTCCTGCCCTGGAGAAAATCTATTTGAATCAAACACTTCAAGAGCAGAGAGGTGCTGCATGGGGATTGGAGAAGGTGGAGCTGATGAGTGCAGCAAAAACCTGAATGCATAGAGAGGGAGCAGGAATGGGAAATTATGATGATAAAGAGAAATTTGAACAAAGTAGGAATGCTAATTTAAAAAAAAAAAATGTAACCAATAACCGATCCTCATTAACCGATTATTAACCGTTAACCGACAAGATTAGTGCCTCGCATGCAGCACAACACCCAGTTCACCCGTCCGAGAGAGTTACTGTAGCAGCCACGATGCTGCGCGTAGTGTCGCGGACATGCAGCTACTTTCCCAGTAACTTTCCACCGCATATTTAGTTTAGTTTATCTTGTTGTCAGCTGTGTCTCTACCCGGCGTAACGAAAGCGAGTGTCCGACAAACCATGTGTGTTTATGTGCTACGGCAGCTCTAGCGTTGCCCGTGGCTTTGTGTTCGCCATTATCACACAGATACGGTCTGTCAGCGCAGCGTAACTTTAGCGAGTATCCGACAGACCGTGTGTGTGTGTGGTGGCGGTGAGTGTGAGGTTGTCGGTGGCGTTATAGCTGTGAACGTGACTTTGCTGTGTGTTAACAGTTTATTTGTTGGTGAATAAATGCTACAACTCCTCAGCTCAAGTGAGCTCAAGATGGGAGTCAACTTCCTGTATCTAACAACGCCGGCTCAGACTCTCTTAAGGTGGGCTCTTACGGTCGACCAGCTTTTCTACTTTAAGTGACAAGCCGTTCCTCTGAGTTTTGCTCAGCTTTTTGATTAATTATTTATATTTCTTTGAACCGTTTAACCGATAGCGTTAATCTTTAACGGTTAATTATTAACATCCCTAGTACAAAGTAAATAACAGGGTGCATTGCTTGTTTGAGGTTGTACCAGTGGGTTTGAAAAATGAAGCCAATGAGGAAGTGCCTTAAACTTGCATTCTTTCTAATATCCAGCAGGGGGTGACTCAAAAAGAAAAAATAGAAAAGAAAAAGAAGTCTGATTGTATAGAAGTCTATGAGAAATTGAGCCTACTTCTCTCTTGATTTATTACCTCAGTAAACATTGTAAACATGAGTTTATGGTCTCAATCACTAGTTTCAAGTCTTCTTCAATACAGCATGATGTTCATTTAGTAAATTATGGTCCCATTTAGAGTCAAATAGACCATAAAGCAGGGGATGCTTTAGGGCGTGGCTATCTTGTGATTGACAGGTTGCTACCACAGTGTTGTCCGGTCGGGGAGATGTCTGTGTTTTCATCTTAGAACCCTTTCACAGTGTGTTTTCAGTGCATGAAAGTTAATTATAACCTTTTTGGTCGCCTAAAAATGTCTTATTCGTTGTTGGTTGTACTTAGTTCCACCCTCTCGTGTCACTTCTGGTTGCAAATTACCAAGATGCCAAAATCCAAGATGCTGACCAAGCCCCCAGGAAGAGTGCTGGGCTTTGAAGCAAATTTTTCTAGTGGCCAAACGGCGGAACTACAACTTCTGTGTCCGTCACGTGATGCCATTGGGCCCAAAAAAACTTTTTCCCGTAGACTTACATTGGGGAAGAGATGTCTGTAACTCAGCGGATAATTGTTTTTGAGGTGAATCAACTTTCCAGTATGAACACTCTAATTGCCTTTATTTAAATCATTAGGTCTTAAAAGTTGTAAAATGCACTAATAGCTAAATCCAGAGTTATTTCCCTTCCTCCGTTCATGTGAATGAGACCAAGGCTGGAGCGATGGCTGAGAGGCTGAGCTAAAGGAAACGCTACTGCTCCTGCTCTATGGGCCCAATAGATGCGTAAGATCACCGGATGATCCGTGTACTTTATCACTCGGCAGACGAGCCATTTTTGCTTCACTGAGCAACTCTCATAGAAATGAACGGGAGCCCTCCTCCAACGCTGTATCCAGCTCTCTTTACACATCCATGATGATGACGGCCAAAATGCCGAACTCGAGGCTTCAAAATGGCAGTCCACAAACAACTAGGTGACGTCACAGTGACTACGTCGGCTTCTTAGATACGGCCTATGGGTTGTACAAAATCTTTGTAAAACAGTTTGCTCATTGAGTACTAGACGCAACACAACTGTAATGAGTCAGAAAAAGGATGTTGATAACAGATCCTTTGAACTTGAAGCCGTGGGAGATTGTAGCTACAGAAGTGCTGGACAAAAAAAGGGCAGAGGTAATAGGATAGAGAAGCTATAAAAAGGTCGCTAATGAAGGTACACTGGTGCTGCTGTGTAACATTGTGGTTATGAGGTCAAGTTCCACAAGGAAACCCTGCTCATTTCCCACTGGCCTATGTCCCTGTTGCCCCCTGCCTCTCTACACACTCTGCACTCACTCACGCCGCCCTGCTTGTCTTTATCTCTTTCTATCCCGGGTTGTTTAATGTCACAGGGCGCTAATTGCATCAAACTATTGCACTGTGAATCTGAGATAAACCTTTCAGTGCACATAAAGGGAACCAGAAACAAGCACATGTCTAGGAAAAGGTTGAATGGAGCCCCAGACGTGACTGTAATGACATCAACACAATTACAGGCTATTTATAGACTCTCAGTGGACCTGGAGGCACACAGAACAACAATGATGTTAATAGGGACCACACCCTGAATTATGTCCTTTAATGTCGTGCACGTTAGGTATGATGAATACGCTATTATAGGGACACAAAAAAGGGAGAGTGACTCCCAGCGAATGCTCCTTGGTGGCCTAGTAAAGGGAAGAAAAGATGAAGGGAGGGAGATATTTATATCCAGAGGAGAAGAAAAGACGACATGTGTGCAAGAGCAGATTGACAGGAAATCCCACTGTGACTCTAAACAAAGCCAGATATCACACTGGTTTGTGCCTCTTGTCGTGTGGCTCGGCAGACACAACAGTCCACACAGAAGTCCATCTTCTGTAGGACAAGGTGACAACCAGACCTCATTAGTTTGAAAGGATATCCGGGACACAATTGGTGTGAATGGCGCCCTCAAAACACCACCCAAATACATATATATATATATATAAATCCCTGTGACATTCTCCTCTGAGCTACATATGGGATGTAAATTATATCATATATGGGACAGGGAATAAGCCTTCATTGCACAGGGACTATTGGCTCACACTACATACACCAAAACAATTTCAGCTCTCCAGAGGCTTGTCCTCTTGGGGCTCAGAGAGAATAAAAACTCATTCGTTTACAATTAGTGCTTACTGTAGTTGTACTCGCTGTTTGCTCTGCCACCAGCTCTCGCTCCGATACGATGGCCTGGTTTTATGTTGGCGGTGTCCCAGCAGCTGTGATTAATTTTCTTTGTGCTACATTGGGTTTTGTCAGGGTCGGCTCCATTCATCTGTCTCCTCCCCAGCACCCGTCCAACAAGGAGGGAACCTTGAACCTTTTAGACTGACTTTAAAAAAAAATGAGTTGTACTATAAATCAGATGTTAACCATTAAATTGCTGATGGGAATGTGGGCACAGCACTGAGGGAAATTAGTAGTCACTGAGGCATCAGCTAATAAAAAAAATCGAATGTAGAATCATGTTGAGCTATTTTAAAGCAGTATTGATAGGGTTTTTTTGGCAGCGAAAAGACCCGTCAATACAACACTGTCGTATTATATTAAGTGTTACCTATTAGCCTTCATTTGGAGTTGTGTTTGTGGCCCCACAACCACCAATATTACAAATCCTGGGGGAAATATTTTGGCTCTTTAGCTGCTATGTTCACCAGCTAGTCACTAACTTTGTCTGTCTCCCATTTTGTAGCATGCAATGGGTCTATCAGAGAGTTTTAGTTGAAAACAGCTGCTTGCTGTGGCTGGAAACGAGGTTGATGAGAGCTGTGAGAGTGAACTAAACAAAGTTGTGGGTCATAAAACCAAAACAAGTTGAAAGATGCTAAAATACTCTGTAGAGCTGCGGGGAACTGCAGAGTCAGATGATCATTTTCTGTGTTTCATTTCACATGACGCAGTCATTTGATTCATTGTTAGTATAAGAATATTGTTATTGTGAGAATAGTGCAGCTTTAAGGTCTTTACACACCGAGGGCGTGACGAATAAACAAGAAAATGCAAAATACTCGCCTGTAAATATTACATGTCTAGGGCTTTTATTATGAAAGGTAAGAACGGAAGAAGTGGATCTGGTCTGCGCTGCCTTTGTAAACAAAGATTGCCATTGTGGTTCGCACTACTGAGCCTCCGTGTTGTTTCATAAATATAGGCATGACTGAATCCGTGCCACACAACGTGATTGGTTGATGCCTTTAGAAGCAGTGCAAAAGCTCATAAATCAACCTTGTTCCGAAGAAAAAAAATACGTTGCTTTTTCCCCGCATAGTGTTCGCGTTTTTTGTGAAATTACTCAAGACAAAAACAACAATTCGAAAAAATATATTGATGTGCGAATTAATCGCACGTAAAAAACTCTGCCGGTGTGTAACGGTCTTTAAAGTAAGACTAACTCACAGCCACTATGGCCACAATTAACAATTATGGAAAAACAACTATTTTGGCAACATTAAGAGGCTAGATCTTTGAAGAACTTTGTGCTCTAGTAAACACTTTAATCATAAACACATTGGTTGTGTAGAGATAAATGGTGATGACACGGCAAAAAAGTCACACCCATTATAGCATGGTAAACAGAACGGGGTCCGTGTTTCAAGATAGGCCAGGTGGTTTGCTGACACACTCGAGGACAGTCCGCCTCACAGCGAGCACTAAGCGGCAAGGTCGAGGCAAGGCGTGCTGGCATGGTGCACCACCACGGAGCAAATACGCCCAGCCGAGCGGGGCAAAAGCGCACCGCTGTAAAGGAAAGGGTTGCGTTGGATTTATAACACAAGACCAAACGAGAGTGTCACTGCAAATCGGAATGCGGCACGGTAATCGTTTCATGTTGAATATCTTGTTTTTTTAGAATCTTTGGAAGCCAAAATCGTAATCGTAATTGAAATTTGATTAAATACACAGCCCTAGTGAAAATACAGAATAATTAATCTGACACAGTAATGGCAATTCTACAGCAATATCTATCTAAAATTTAACAAAACCCCCTGAGTGCCTCGAATGGAGCAAGAGTACAATGTTTTGCTTATGAGTTTGTTTCATTTGTAAGAGGAACATTGTGTTATTTCTGCTTTCAAAAGTTACATAGCATTAAAGGTTTCTGCACTCTTGATGGTTTGTTAGTCAACTTGGTTTTAGGTTTGATTTAGTTGTTTATTTGGTTCAGCCACCTCTGGTTCAATGCAGCTCAGGTTAGTGTTCTCACACTGTATTAAGTTTGGTGGCATCCCATGTGTCACTTCAGGAACTCCCACAGTCCCAGCGCTCCTGCTGGCACCGTTCTCATTAGCAGCAACAGGAGCAACAGACACACCGCTGTGCTTTAGTAGTGGAAGTTCCTGTTCCTGTGAATCCCAAGACCATTGTCTGTTAACTCTGCCAGCACCCGCCCAGGGAAACACATTAGATCTGCCTAAGAATGACATGTAATACTCTTAAACTTCCACTTAACACTTAAATAGGAATGGACTGAAAAGGTCTATTTATTTTCGGGTGAGTAAATCCAGGTCTTGCTTGATCACTAAGATCCCCTGACTGGCTGACTTGCTTTCCCATCATCCCCTGAGCCACATCCGAGGCCACAGGGATACCATGCAACACTCTCCCAGCCTCGACTGCCAGCCACTGTCACCATGACAACCCCCTTGAAGCTCGACAGGAGGTGGCTACGTGGACCTGCTTGTGAAAAGCAAGTCTGACAGAGTCTCCTTCTCTCTGTCTCTCCCTCCCTCCTTCGCTCCTTCCTTCTCTCCCTGATTTGTACCTTATTCAAAGCTCATCCAGCTTTGAACCATCTGCACTGCTCTCGCCTCTGTTCTGTCTCGAGGTTTTTTCTCCTATTTGTGTCAGATTGCTGTTTGTATTTCAGGTTGCTGTGCTGCCTTCTTTCCATGCATTTTTAACATTGTTTTCTTAAAAGTGAAAGAGTACTCAATTACTAAGCTGTTTTCAGTCTTTAAAACTGCCAGACACCATCTCCAGGAGCAGATGTTTACATTTTATACCACATTTTAGCCGTCACATCATTCAGTTGGATTAACAGGCACCGCACAACCACAATATTGATCTTCATCTTCATCGAGATATAGATATTGTCAGGTAGATTATAGTATGAGAGTAATAATATGAGCGATAAATAATGTGGAATAATTCACACCCCTGATTGTGGATGTAGAAGGGCTCTGCCTCTCTGCCTGTGAAAGAGATGGGGTTACCATGGAGACGGGAGGAGACTGTCTTCCACATTTCCCCCCAGCATGATAGCTTGAAACACGCTCACACACACACACACACACATTTGCAGTGGCTCAGCTGTAGTCTCCCCACCCTACATCACTTCTGCTTGTAACTTTGAACAGCAGAGCCTCGTTTATCTTCACCTCCCACATCTTGCCAAAATGAAGAAGTTGTATGTTGTGAGCTACTGCCAGTTCAGCTTTCTACACAAATGCACAGGCCTGTATATTCAAACTAGTGACCTCTGATCATGATGACCTTGCTTCTCTAACATTAAAGGTTATCTACACGATATGCAGAGCATTAATATAGCAGCAAACAACTATTTACTATGTAAAGATATAGAGTAATGTCTACCTGAGCAGACAATGAAGTCACTCTCCCTCTGTGTGTGTTGTAATCAGAGTTTCTACAGGCTTTGTTGACGTGCCTTTTAGTGCATGTTTGTGCATGAGCGCGCCCAATTGGCTAGCTCACGGCTGCTGCACTGCGCTCATACAGCGGTTACAGCTCATAACGCCGTCCCGACCAATGTGCCATTGTTCGCTCTGATCGCATTGTAGCTGTTGTTTTCAATGTTAGCGCTGTTATCACCTTTAACTGCCAGTCGCCAGCTCAGCCGTTGCCATGTTGAGAGCCGTGCAGAGGCAATAGAAATCCTCCCAATCTTGCATTTAGCACCTTTACGGCACTTCTAACCCCGCTTGTATTTGTCTTATTGATTGGCAGCTACTCCTGCAGAATGCTTGGTTTCTGTATTTCATTTTTTTTTAATTTACCTTTATTTAACCAGGCAAGTCAATTAAGAACAAATTCTTATTTAACATGACGGCCTGGCAAAAGGCAAAGCCTCTTGAGGGAAGGGGGTAGAGGGTAAAAAGAAATATCAAAAGTTAAAAAGACAACACTGGCATACATGACGAGTATTACAGTACATATAGAAACAAGTATTACATAAATGAAAATGCAGGCAGGCACACAATCAACAGACAGTACCAGACCAACGGTATGAGGCAATAAAACAACAGAACAAGAGTAGCAAGTAGTTAAAACAATCACAACAAGATTTACAAAAAAAATAAGAGGCTTGTGCTTAAATAATTCATACATGTATTGCAAAAGACAGTCTGAAGGCCACTGATTTGTATTAAATTTACATTGCAGGCTCTTTGACTCTCTTCACTTCTGAGGATATACAGTATATATCCACATATTTGCTATATTCTTTTTATAACTTACTTTTCATAAGATTGGATGTATATGTAGGAGTATTAAAATTAAATTACTTCCTCAAGCCTCTATATGTTATTAGCTCTTATTTATTTTCTTTTTTCCTAATTTATCCCCCTAAAACACTGTGTACTTTGAGGTCATAGAAAAGTCAGAAACAAGCCATTTTGGGGCCTTCGTCCAAACCTTTCTCTAACTCATGCAGCACTTGCATGCACAAAGTGCACCACAACCCCATTCAGTAAATGTACTGTAGGTATGAATCTATGCCTGGACCATCCATCTCCTGAATGAATCCCACCTCATCTCCTCTCCCTCTCAATTATTCATGCATTTCAGATGAAGAAGAGAATCCAGACTCAGCATCTATATTTAAACTCTGACTGGTCCATGGTGGCTGTATAAATAGAAACAGTATAGGGTCTGGTCTTGCACACCAAAGGAGGCTGTCTTCATCTGGAATTTTAACTGGGAGTATGCTGCATTTTTTTGGATGGAGGTGAAAGACAGAGTCAGTGTTGTGTCGAGGCATTTCTGGATTGAGGAAATATCAAAGAGCAGTTATGGCAGATAAGATTAACCTGCTTCTGCTGTCCATTAAATGTCTGAAAGAAATCTTATCCCCTTGGTAGTCTCCCCACTGCTCAAAATAACTTGTCCTTTGCAATGGTGAACAGCCATTGCACAGTATATAGAAAGTACCAGCTATGTAAAGAGACAGTTTGTTCAGGGATATTGCCTCTATATTGTCTAATAATGAATGTGTGACGCAGTCTTTGCAGTCCATGATAGTTTATTAGAAACCAGAAAACGTCACAGTGTACTCTGCAGACTGCAGCACAGAAGGAAAATGTAAACATGAGAGAAGCATTGATTTGAAATGCAAAGAGAGAGATGCAGATAGAGAAAGACACACGCAACCTCTCTATACACACACACACACACACACACACAGTCAATCAACAATGATGCCTGAATAGAAGGCAGCTGCAAGTCTCAGCATCACAGAAATGACAGTTGCCATGGTGATAGCGACAGTGAACTTTTAAACATTTTAGTGACGGCAGTGGGAAATAAAAGGGGAGAAATGGAGAGAGCACAAAACCATTGAAAAACAGAGAGAAAACGACAACACTTGGCCGACTTTGACTGGAAGATGTGAATGTCACGTATTGTATTCACAGAGCAACACAAAGCAAGATTACTCTTAATCCTGAACTCTGCTTACTGCAGATAGTTTACTTACTAACGGCGTAACATTACACTGAGTCCAAATTTCACAGTTTGTGGGAGCTCAGTGGCCATTCAGTGTCACGCAGTTAATCCCTTGGTGAGTTATACTCAGATTAACATGCAAATCCTTAACTGGACAACTATAAGCATATACGATTTTTGTACTTAAAACAGGCTCTTATTATAATGGTCTGAAATAATTCAATAACTATGCTGACTGATGCAACTACCTGTTAGGTCAAAGGGAACATGTGAGAACACACTGTAGCATTCCTCAAGGGTGACCACAATATACATGTACAATGTGTAATTCAATTACTGCAGCATGTACAGGAGGCTTCGTGCTGTACTAATGTAAATGCAAGAGGATAATTAACGACAAACCGCCCCACTTAGTTATTGTTGCCATGCCTGTCAAGCTTTCCACTCCCTTCTCACATTGCAAATAGGTTTACAGTGTAAACGGTGACAGATTTACCACTCGTAATTCTTTTGTAATTTTTGAAACAATGATTATCCATGTCTATGATTTCAGAAAAGGTAGACAAAACAGTTGACTGCTTTCTAGGAACCAGAGTTGATCAGATGGTAACTAATTAAGCTAACGTTGTTGTAAACACCATCTCCGGCTGACTTGTTTTGCAAGGACAATCTCTTAAACGTGCAGTGTGTAGGATATGGCGCCATCTAGCGGTGAGGTTGCAGATTGCAACCAACTGAAGCCTCTCCTGTGTGACAAGTGTGTTGTAGAGCTACGGTGGCTGACTTGAAAATGCAAATGTCCCTCTCTAGAGCCAGTTGTTGTAAGAGAAGCGTAGGTCATTTGGAGCCAGTACGCAGAGCATGTGTGTACGTTGGAAGTGAGTGGTGAAGCAAGAGTGAGAGAGCTGTGGTGACAGGAGAGCGAGTAATGTTATCGACTCTGGCCCAAGCAGGAAAAGTTAACAGTGTTTGGTTTGTCTGTTCTGGGCTCCTGTTGAAATATTGCGCACTCCATGGAGAGGTGACCAGCTCCCTATGTAGATATAAACGTAAATAGCGAAAACACAACGATTCTTATTTTCAGGTGTGTATACACTAAAGAAAACATACTGTATATCCATCCATTATCTGTAACCGCTTATCCTAGTCAGGGTCGGTGGCGGGCTGGAGCCGATCCTAGCTGGGTGAGGGCGGGCTACACCCTGGAGAGGTCTCCAGACTATCACATGGCTGACACATAGAGACAGACAACCATTCACACTCACATTCACACCTATGGGTAATTTAGAGTTAACAATTAACCTGACTTGCATGTCTTTGAACAGTGGGAGGAAGCCGGAGAAAGCCGGAGAAAACCTGCACTAGCACAAGGAGAACATGCAAACTCCACACAGAAGAGCCCAAAGCCAGTCAGCGGGTTCAAACCTTGAACTCTCTTACTGTGAGATGACAGTGCTAACCACTGCTTACACACATATTACATACAATACATGATATTGTGCTAAAAGGCTGAGTCTAAAGCTGCATGTGCAAGGCAAAAAGTCAGCATCCTCCTCACCTGTTGATGAACTGAGTTGAAGACATGAAAATAAAGAAACTGCATTGTTCTTGTATTGCAGTGTAGAACCAGTTATTATTTTTATTATAAATTTACAGCCAAATTGCTATTTTGTTGTAACATAATCCCGTTTAGCTGCCTAGCTTACACACAAGACAGAATTTTGACTGATTATTGCTATCAGTTAAACAGTTAAGTTTGAGCAAAACTCAGAGGAGCAGCTTTTCACTTAAAGGAGAATAGCTGGTCCACCTTAACAGCCCACCTTAAGTGAGCCTGAGCTGGATGGAGTTGCAAGCTTCAGGGCTGACCGCCTTCACTTCAATCAGCAGGTTGCTGGCGAGCAAGACACGGGAGCTTGGCTTGGGTCTTGAGGAGTTGTAGCATTTATTCACCGACAAATAAACTGTACACACACTGCTACTGCTACGTTTATCTATAACGTTACCGATAACTTCATATTCATTGTCATCACATACACGGTCTGTCGGATACTCACTAACATTACGCCAGGCAGACACACAGCTGACAACGTCACAGCTAAACTAATTTATGCGGTTGAGACTTACTGGGAGAGTGTCCACGACAATGCACGCAGCATCACTCAGTTGCCTGTTTTGCGCATACACTGCAGCTGGCGATAACTTATGGATTGAACCTGTTTGTGCATCGGCTTATTGTTGCAGCTGGGCGGATTGTTAGGCACTTCAACCACAGCACGCTGCATCTTTTCGGTTAATAATCGTTAAATGAGTGTCGGCTATTGGTCAGGAAAAAAATTCAAAACTAGCATCCCTACAGAGGTTGTATCATTGTTTTGTATTTTATGTTTCACCTTTATCATTACAAGAGATAAGACCTTTAGGATGAAGACTGATTGATTGATTGATCTCTCGGATAACAAGTTTGTCTGGGGCTGCTGGAGTGAAAACATACCCAAATTCAATAGGAGCAGGACAAAGCTGCTATTGTTACCCTAAATTCTGATATAGTAGCATCCAGTACCGGCTTTCACACAGTGGGGAAATTCTACACACAGTGGTCGTGCTATTGTGAACAAGCCTTAACCTTTAACACAACAAAATACGGTAATTTGAATTCCTTGTATTGTTGGTTTTGAAGCGAGTAAAAAAAACACACACCAAGATCCAAACTCTAAAAGCTATCATTTCTACTATCGCCCCAGAAATCGAAAGCTTGACAGATCTGCCGTGCCTAGTTACGGTTACTAAGCTATGATTGGACAAGCACTGTTTGTGGGAGGGGCTTGGCAAACAGTCGATTTGTATGTAGAAGAAGTTTTAGTAATAATTAGTAATAAGAAATATAAGAAAGAAAAAAAAATACTATGAGCTAAGTGTGATTATGTGTTTGTAAGTGTGTGTACTAGAGTGTGTGTGCCTGTAGTAGTAGTAGTAGTCCCAGGCCAGGTGAAAGTGCTCATCAAGGTGAAAGGCGTCTCGCACCAGTAGTCAAGTGCTCTCTCCCCACTCTCACAATCGCCCGTGGGCTTGATGAAGGTTTCTCCTTCACTTTAGTGGATTCTATTTCTGCCTCCGCCCTTCACACTTTCCTCAAAGTCGTTCCTTCACCTCGCCACACACCCGGCGCAGCGGAGTGAAATCCTCCAATGAGGAAAGCTACAAGTGAAGCCGCTTCTGGGCCTGAGAGTGCTGATTTATAGACCCTGTTGTTCTGTGCACATATAGATGTTGAGTGTTGGATAAGGTGTGCAGGGGGTTGCATATCACAGTAATGGTGATGAGGCCAGCTGCCGCCTCAGGGCCACTCCGATCTGTTGTGTGTGTGTGTAAGAAATGGTGAAAAAAGGTCATGAAAAAATGGTAAAAAAAAAATCACATATACCTGTTACTATATATACAATAAATTGCATAGCACAGACATAATAGGTCATGATATACACCTCAGAGGCCTGAACCTGGACACCAAATATAGAGTACATACTAAAATAAACCGTTCCACGTGGGTTAACTGACTGAAGTGGTTATTTTATACCTCATTGGACAGTGTGCGAGGGAGACGGTGGGGAGTAACATGTGACAAAGGTCTCATGTCGGATCCATATATCCATCACGGTGTTGATCTTCACCAACCGAGCCACCATGATTTACCTGGATGTCGGTACTTATCGTTCACTGAGCAGGTGATTTTCTCCTTGTAGTGGCTCATACTTAAAGGCATGGTGGAGATTATTTATAGACTGTAGTGTAAATGATCAAAACAAAACCAATTAAATGTAAATGTACTTCTTGATTTTAGTTTATATCTTTGTAAACTTGACATAAAACTGGCCTTTCCTCCTTATTTCTTTTGTTTTGGATTTAAATTCTCAATGTATCCTCATATAATGATATCTTACGAAAAGTTATTCCTCATTTCTTGTGCATTTTTCAACTTTTGAGTGTCAATTTCCGCTTGTTACTTCCGTCTCCACAGGAAACAACCCGCTTAGTTGGTGGAAAAGATCGTGGTTTGGGTTAAAATAACTCCAGACGTGACATAGCTTAAGTATGGAAGTTACATGACAAATAAATCAACGTTGACTTCTGGTTTCACACGGGACACGAACACCGGTGTCCATGGCGAAAGTCTGGCGTCTTTTGACACACCCATCCACCCAGACCTCCTCCCTATGCGCCGTTTGTCGCTCTTTATACTTCCTCATTCACATTTACGTGGATTACATACAATTACACAACTGATTTTATGGGATATATATATGAATTACGGTGCATTACTTTTCATAGGTATACAGTAGCTACGAACGGTGTATGACAGCTGCCTGAAATTCTACTTTACTAACTCAAAGTCTGTGTTCACAATCGATGATGGCACTGTTTTACTTTGACTTATAGGCTCTTCATTCTCTGAAACGGGACCACTGTTTCGCCAGAGGGCTCCAGCAAAAATACAGGATTGTCTTGCAAAACAGGAAGCACACCTTGGGTTGCTGCTTGTCACCTGTAGCAATGTGTTAATTAACGATTTGCCTCACAATCATTGAGTCAGAGGAGAAAACTATTGCTGCCATGCCAAATCTCCAGAGTTGTGAAATCTAAAAAGATATTTTCAGTTTTTCCCTGCTGATCTCCAGAAAAGGGAACATGTTGCTCAAATGATGTCAGGGTTTTACAGTATACTGCGTCATACGTTCATGTATGATTCAACAGTGACAACAGTCATTGATGAGTACTTTCCTTGAGGGTTAGCACTGATTCAGGAAAACTGACACACAGTTTCAATATGAATCACTCACTTAATTAACGATCATACTTGAAACTGAAACTGCATGTCACTCCAACTGTAGTAAAACTACCATGTCTTCAATGAAATATACTAACTACTACACTGCTCAGGTCCTTTTTTTATATAAAGGAAACACAAAACACAAAGCGTATCGCTTCACATTGAGGAGACACAGGTTGATCACCGTTGCTTTTTCTTATGGTGCATTTTGCATTAAAGTATTATATAAACCTGCGTGTCCATGCTCAAATTGATTTAGCCTTTACAAAATGCTAAATGTTTTCTGATTATTTCAACTATAGGCCTACGTTTTTTTTGTTTTTTTTCCTATGAACAGGCTGGCATCTTGGCAAGATGTGGGTCTTCGATGCTGAACTTTTGTTTTCTGCTCTCATAGCAGAAACAAAATACTAACCAGATGCTTTTGTTCCTTTGGCCTCTGGGTATGTGGGTGACTGTCCCGCATATGAGGCTCGTCCTTTAGAATTTAATCTGGTCCGAAGGCAACCACAAACTCAAATGGCTAATACTCTACATGAAAGTGATTATCAAAGACTTTCCCCCAATCACTAAGTTGTTTTTTTTAAGATTATTTATTATTATTATTTATTTACTTTTATTGCCTTTATTAGAGCAGCTGGAGAATGACAGGA